>VAHH01000186.1:0-47407 GCA_013357305.1 Radopholus similis
CAACCAATGCCGCTGTCAATGCTGCTGCTGTGCCCACCAACACCAATGCGTGCCGTCGTCTGCATCCAAACAAATTACTTGTGAACTGTGGAGATAGATGAAAAAAGTTGACCCCATATCGGAACAAAAGACACGCAATCGATTTTTTTTATCATTTTATCAAATATTAATATCGTTAATCGTTACTTCGTTAAACTTTGTATTGAGGCAGGGTAGAATTCCTGTAGATTCATTTTTTGACTTTTGAACCACTAGTATGGTCGGTTTGAATAAAATTTGTGTTAACATTTTGCCAAAAATTGCCAATTTCTTAAAAAGGAGTTGTGCGAGACCTGCGAGAGTGGAGAGCTGGAGGCTGGAGAGTGCATAGCTGCTAATAGGTAATAGTAATACCTAAAACTGGATTGGATCTTTGGGTCCACACATTCCGCTCCAATATTCAACTATATGTAGGTATTAAAAAATATTTTGAGTAACCGCACAATAGCCCCGCATTTGACACGCTGCTGGATGCTGGTTATGAGCCAAAACGACGATTGAAGGTTACATTGGATATGGAATATGGACATATGGATCAAAATTAAAATAGCGCTGGGCAGAAGTCGTTTCGGTGCCAGTCGCAGCTCGGTGGCACAGCAACTTTGACATTTTCATTCTGCAATTTGCATCGTTATTAAATGGCCGACCTTGACAACAAGGACATTTTTGATGCACAAAAATCGTCCAGCAGCAGCAGCGAAGATGACTCTCAAATATACGATGTGGAGAGAAGTGAGGCAGCTAGCGATTCCAATTTTCCTTAGGTATTTTTCCTATGCAGTCGTTGGCGAAAGACGCATAGGCAATAGACGGGAGTTCCTGATCAAGTGGCTTGGTTATGGCGAAGAGCTCAACAATTGGGAACCGGCGGAAAATTTGGTTCGATTTGATTAGCGGGACCCTGTTTTGCATTTCTTTTGTTTTAGAACTGCCCCAAGAAAATTGAGGAGTGGGAGGCGGAGAAACGACGACGAAGGTACCTATACTATATTCTAACATTTGGATTTGAGTGTAGGCAGGGGGTGCAAAAGAATGGATGGGATTGAGCGAAGAAGAAGATTATGAGTTATGAGAAAGAGAACGTTGGTGAAGATGAGCTTAGGATGAGGTGAGAAATGAGTGGTTGTGAGGAAGAATAGGATTAAGGGGGACGTGGAAGAGAGCCCCACCAATTCGATTCAGCACCGCGACCAGCATAGACGACTTCATTGTGCGGGATCAGAGCGATGACGGGAGTGGGCCTAGCGAAAGCCCTGGAATGCGTGCCCGGCGTGGACGAAATCTCATCCTAGTGAAACGAGAGTCGCCCCGATCTAGTCAAAATATTCGTTCAACGCGACAAAAAGGAGCGGCGAGCAGCAGGTTTGTTTTCCCAGAATTAGTCATCAAAGTATGAATTAGTGGTGATCTAGAGCACTAGGCCGGACTGATATTAATTATACGTAATTTCTTTAAATTTTTTGTTCAGCAGAGCAAGGATGAGGCGAAAGCGCATTTCTACTGCTGGCCAAAAGCCTCACATTACAATGGACACTGATGAAAAAGAGTCTGAATTTGAAGAGAGCGACGAAGCGGAGGAATATTTTGTGAAGCGAGAAGAAGAGAGCGTTTCGCCAAATGATTTTGGCTTTCAAATAGACATGGACCAATTGATGGCAAATGATGGGTCAGAATCAGAAATGATACCTCCAATTGACGCCGATGACAGGGAAGAGGAGGAAGAAAAAGACGCCCGAGATCCTGAACAAGAAGAGTCGGCAATGCAAAGAGAAGAAGCGACATCCAATGAAGAAGAAGAGTTAATGGAAGAAAGAGAGGAAGAATGGTCACGGAATGAAGGGGAAGTGGCTTTGGACATAGAAGAAGAAAAAGAACAATTGAGTAGAGAAGATGATGAGGAATTGAACAGAAAAGATGGCGGGGCACCGAATGAAGAAGGTCAGTTCGATAAAGAAGAAGAGGAGGGACAAGAAGTGGAGGTGGACGATTTTGAGAAGTACCTCATCGCGGCCGGCTTCAGCTTGCAAGAGAAACATTCCGCTCTGGATGAGATTGCACAGTCGGCGGCACAATCGCAATGGGGTTTGGACAGGCAGGGAGATGAGCGGGGAGAAGAGGCCACGACAAGCAATGGAAGATGCAGCGGCATTGCAATTGTACGTGCGCAACGGGAGGTAAAGAAAGGTAATAAGCGACCATTAGACCTCAGCATGAAGGGGGGAGGTGGATATTGAAGTTCATAACCTTTTCTTTAACACTAAAATAGTATTAGAAAATTTCAATTTTTAGCTTAGTATTAAATTATTATTATTATAAAGGTTATTAGTATGGTTCTGTATTTTTGCTTTTTTAATACAAAATCATAACCCCCCCCCCTATATGCTGTGTAATTCAATTGAATCATTCTGGCGTGCATTTGGCGCGTGAGTAATTTATGAAAAACGGAACAGGGAACACTGAGCAAAGGGGAGAGCGAGATGACCTTGCCTCCTGTCTATTACTAAAAATGTGTGATGTCTGATGTAGCCACAGCCAACTAAGCCCCAATCAGCGCTAGCCAGTCTGGAAATCGA
This sequence comes from Radopholus similis, assembly GCA_013357305.1. Lineage (NCBI taxonomy): Eukaryota > Metazoa > Nematoda > Chromadorea > Rhabditida > Pratylenchidae > Radopholus > Radopholus similis. The sequence continues at coordinate 2,613 of VAHH01000186.1, forward strand.
TAATCCGAAAGATGTTTCTATTCTTTGCCATAGCATTTTGGTTTTTACCTTTTTACTTCCTATTTTTAGCCTATACTCCAATGACCAATTGACATGAAGCTCGCTTCCTTTCATTTCTAAGTGAAGAATTTAAGATAAAATTGGGCTCTAGTTTTAAATGTGTTCTAATTTACTATTTAAATATGTTGAGTCTAAACATAATATTAATTTTTGTCTAATCTCATTTCCATTTTTAATTAGTTTTTTAAATTTTTCAGAAGAAATTGGACCGTCGCAGCATCAACAGAAGATGAATTCAAAGCGAAGATGGATCAGCAGCAGCGATGAAGACGAGCTGGATCTGCGCCTCCCGACCAGCGGGGGTGAGTCGAGCATCGAGAATGACGTGGACTGTATCTATCGGGAACTGGTGCGGAGCAGAAGCACATCGGAGGAGAAGGCCGTTGAGTCAGCGGCACCCCCACCGACAACAACGACAGCGAAGCGTGGTCGTCCGCGAAAGGTTGTTGCGCACATCCAGCCCAGCAAAGTGCGCCCAGTGACGATGACCAAACCCAACAAACAGCCGCAGCAGAAAAAACAACAACCGATTTGTGAGTGCGAAGAATTCGATAGAATACCCAAGTCCAGATCGCTTTTCGATCTCAAAATCAAAATCCCGTACACCAATCTCCGAGTCAAAATATCGAGGATCTTGAGTTTGCGTCTTAAACATTACCTATGGGGTGAGATAAAAGAATCTAGAGGATCTTGTCTCAACGCCTTACCCACAAGATTTTCAATTTATGTCTTGACTCTTAAATAATAAATGTTACTTTACTCTCCAGCAGAACTCACACCTTTCTGATTTTAGGCAAGCCCAAACTGTTGAGTGACGAGTTGCGCGACCTTCCGCTCGAAGTTTGGGCCGCATGCGGCTTCCCAAATGGGCCTCCATCGGAAGAAAGGTTGGCTCGCACAGAGGAACGCGATTTGCCCAATTACGAGCCGATGAAGGTGGGCACAATCGACACATTTGTCCAATCCATTCCCTCACACGTCAAACGTCAATTCCGTTCAGCCCATTGATCCGGACGACGAGTCTGCGAGCAACGATGATGTTGTGGCCAAAGTGTTGGAGGATGGGGCTGAGGATGGATTTGATCGTGGATGGGAGGTATCTGACGAATCTAGCGTGGCCTTTCTCATCTCCGCTCATTCCCCCAGGTTGAGAGCGTGCTTGGGCTGAGCGCCGTCGAGGTCGAATCGAGTGCTGAGGAGCATTGCTTCGTCAAGTTCGTGGGCTTCAAATGCCCACAAATGCTTCCGGTGAAGCGAGTCAAACAGCACGCTCTCATGGTAACGCATTCATTCATATCACCATAAAGATGTAAAATACAAATGGTTGTCACTCTCAATTCAATAAATCATATAAATGAATGATAGGTATACATAGTAAGTATAAGTATATCACTCACTGTTCACTTGTCGAGAGGATATCAAATATCAATTAACACATTGTCCATTTCACCCCGTTGCAGGCCTGGCTGCACTTCTGCGATTGGGAGGGGGCGCGCCAACGCAAGGCGCTCAGCGGCGCGTACTGGACGCAGAAGTTGGAAGAGCCGCCGCAATGGATGTGCGCTCGTTCGCTTCGCGCCTTCGCCGAGTGGAAGGTGGTGGGTGTCTGGGGACATACTCTCTGATCGAACCCCGCACAACAGAAGGCACAACGGCAGCAAGACGGCAACAGCACGGAGTCAGCAGAATGGAAATGGGCGAACGGAGGCGAACAGCAGCACTACATTCTGGACAATGGGCAGCCGTCGCCGGAAGATGGCACTGAAGAGGACGAAGTGCGAGCATTTGCCGAAGCGATGAAACAGTTTTGAGGCTGTGATCTGGACCGGAAAAACCGACAAATGTTTGTCTTTGCATTTCTGGAGTTTACTCAAACGGCCCTAAACGCACACCAAATCCAGTACCAAATACTACTTTAACATTTATCAACATGCATACTAGAAACAATGATCTTTATTTATTTTTATGGATAAACTCAATGCAATTCAAAGTTCCTGTACTATAAATATTGTTTGTTTCACTTGATTTCTTTTGTCGCAGCAAAAGTAATTGTATTTTATGGAATGATCAGTGAGTGATCAGACATCATTGAAAGAATTTAATCTTAAATTTGTAGCGTCTCTTGGAATTTTAATCCCGATTTACTGCTAGCTTGTACCACACAGCGGATTAGGCCAAATGTTTTTTTCGTCGATCAGGATTTGGCATGTACATACAATATTTGGTCTTCAATGTCTTCAACATCTTTTTTGTGAAATTGACGCTCAAAAAGCGTTTATTGGGTGACAGAATACCGGTAATTTAATGTTACATTCCAATACAATCTATATAATATATTTTGTACACCTTTATGAGTGGGGGGGGGGATAAGCTCTGACCTTGGCTAGCAATCGAAACTCGAAAACGAGGAGACGAAGAGAGATAAGCAATTTGGACGACACGGAATAAAATATAAAATTGCGAAATGGCAATTACACACAGACTTCCTCTCTCAGTGATTATTCTCGCTCACACTATTTGGCCGACCGGCGCCATTATTTTCGCTGCTCGCATCTCACGCTTTCGCATCACTGTTGTTCTTCCGCTCTCACTGCTTTCCTCAGCGCGTTTCTTCAGCCAGCCGACGCTCTCTCACCAGCCGGCAGCTGGCAGCAGTGTTTCTTTCGCTCGCTGCTTTCTCGCCCACCCACCACCGCAGAAGGTTTATAAATGCAGCACTGGGAAGAATGGATTGGATGGATATCATCATCGCTCGCAATGATCGCCTTTCGCCAATTTTGAGGCGACAGACGATGCAAACTGCAGCGCTCATCCGGGCAAAAAGTGGCTAGCCAATGGCTGTCTAGGCAGCTGCAGCCACGTGTGTACACTGTCTGATGAGTCTCCATCCGATTAAGACTACTTAATTTAACTGCCCATCCCATCTAAAATGCGCTTCACCTGCCTAAAAGCGGATTAATTAAAGCGCAGGTAATCCTGTGCTCCTGCTAGTGAGTGAGAGTGCTCAAACGAACATTTTTAAGACCCAAAATTGCTATTCCATTTGTTTCCATTTGCCGGCTAATCTATCGAGCACACATATGAATTTCAATTTCAACCTTCACTTACTTCCCTTCCCTCTTTTCGCAGCGTTCTCGTGATGATTAGGCAGCGCACTCTTTGTTTGCGCTGATTTCACCATTCCTACACTCAAATTTTGTGAATTCCACCATTTACTCTGTTTCAGATTTTTAGTTTAAATTTAAACTTTGAAATAACTAAAAGCATGGCCTCGGCAGCCTCTCGGCTGCCGAACACCGCAACTCGACATGTCGCCGCAGCTTGAACTGCTCCTCCAGGGAGCCATCAACAAGTCGTCCATTGGCTGACAGCTCAATCCCCGTCCTTGTCCCAACTTCCCTTCCACCACACCAATCCCGCGCGTCCAACCACCCATCTTCCACAGGTAGAGAGTGTAAAAAAATGGGGGAATTGCACTGGGATTGAGATTAAGATTAAACATTTAAGGGCAAAGGATAAAAAATTAAAGAACGATCAATCGCTCTTCCTCCCTTCCGTCCTTCTCCAACTACTCATACTCATCAGCTCATCACGTCATCAGTCATCACTAATTACATAGTTTCATTCATTTCATTCTTGTCTGTTTTATTAACAGACGCATGTTAAACAATCATCAATCAATAATGTTGCGGCGGCGATGACATACATATTCAAGTGCATGTTCTGCCGCCCAAAAATTTTGGGCCCGCCGCCGACGTACTGAGCACAGCAGCGCCTCTCAGTCCTAGTCACATTCGAATTCGAAACGTTGTACTACAGAGAGAGCAACCCAAAACACATGATAAAAGTGTTGCACTGTGCACACATTATTGCTCACCCATCCTCACTCACTATCATCTATATCACTATCATTGTTCTCAATGTTCCTAGGTTCCTAGTTCCTACTACTATCTACCAATACCTATGACAGCTAGACAGCTACCACACCAGACACCATCCCAATACTGACTTTACAATGTCCATTGTCCAGTACCGAAGTACCGATCTATCAACTCATCTTATCATTTAACCGCCATAATTTAAAAAATAGTACCTGATTCAAGCCGAGGTTTTATACTATTTTGTTTGCCTTTAGATTTTACAAGATTTAAGCTTAACGTTTGAGTTATGACCGTGACCGTTGATTGCTTGGATTTTAGAGACAAATTGAAAAGACTGAGAAACACTTAATGCAAGCAATGCAGGGTCCGTCGAGCAGCACCACCACAAGCAGTTCGGCCCCGCGTCGAAAAGTTGCAACACGAACCGCTCGCAAATCCAGCCGGCATTGCAGGCGGCCCCAAGTGGTCGAATCGACTCCACTCCTTGAACAAATCGAAGGTTTTTTTGCAAATTGATAAGACAAAATGTGTAAAGCGCTTTGTAACGGATGAACAGGAAAGCTGGGCAGAGTTATCGTCTGTTGTTTACGGCTAGGGCTTAATTCCCACCGCAAAAAACATGTCTCCGATTTAGTATTTTTAGTGTTGGAAAATGAATGGGCAATGACGAAGATGATATTTAATGAATGGAAAAGCGCTATCTGCTCGTTGATATATAGAACTCGCCAGAATCACTCCTGGCTGGCGCTTATCAGCGCTAACAAGCAATCCATTCGCATGTATTTTGGAGACACTTGGCCGGCTGATTTTGAAACATAAGGCGTAGAATTGATACTAAAAATTGCTTCCAACTCCATTGTACTGCGATGAAGCGGAGCGAGGCGCTCATCCAATTCTTGAAATTGATTGAGGAGGAAGAACGCCTCTATCGCGCGGAGAATCGCCGCAACAGCAGACAAGTCCACTTTGGGCCGGAGACAGGTGGAACACGTTTTGGTCTTTAGAACTAAGTTATCCGGTATTGGGCAGATCAAATTTGTGAACGAATCAGTAGCACGGGAGGAAATAAATCGTCAACTGGATATTGCAGAAGGCGGCTCCGCCAGTTCCGATCTCGACAGCGCCAACGAGTACGGTGCACTGCTGATGCCCTCGTGCAGCGCCTCATCGGCCGCCGCAAGTCCGCCGGCCTTGGCAGCGGACTCGCGGCGCCACTTTTTGCAACAGCAGCAAAACGGCCATGCGGCACTGCGAGTGGCCGCGTCGGCGCCCGATCTGGGCGCGGCTTCCGATGAATCGGAAGATGGCGGCCTTGGTGGGAGCGCAGCACGCCACCAGCACCACGCCGAGATCACGGTGCACGACGAGACGCTCCAGGTGTACGGCTATCAGCGAAGCGGCGCACGCACGGTTTGCATCCTGGTCAGGGGGTTGTGCTGAGTGTCGCTTTCTCCCGTTTGCAGGCCATGATGGTGCTGCTGAGCGTGCTGACAGCCGGCGCATTTCGCCTTCTGCTGCACTGGTACCCCGAGTGGCTGGTCTGGTTCACTTCGCGCAAGTGCTCGCTCACCACCTGCGATCATGTGCTGGTCAGGTGTGTGTGAGGGAACAGCTGAATGGGGGCCATAGTCTCGAGCAGTGCGTAAAAAGGGATCACCAATTAGAACAGTATAAAGGCATATCCACAGAGTGCCAAAACCAATATGTTTTTGTACAATTAATTTGCAGGGACGAACACCAGAATGTGGCGTTTCGCCCGGTGCACCAACTGGACGCCAAGAAGGCGGGCCACCAGCTGGCGCTGCCGTCGAATGGGCGCCAATTGCGGCTGGACCGGCTGCGCTTCTTCACGCACCGCAAACTGAAGTACTTCTGGCACGCGCGCGCCCAGCACTTTGCCACAGTGGCCCAACTGGAGGCGGAGGTAGGTGCGCACTTCCGGGGCAAAATCCCGATCCCGACGTTTGCAGCTGCCCCTGGCCTACTTCCACGAGAGTGTGCGCCCCCAGTCGGGCCTCTCGGATCGGGAGGTGCGCCAACGCATACTCACCTACGACCGCAACCTGATCGAAGTGAAGCTGAAGCCGCTGGTGGTGCTCCTCTTCAAGGAGGCAATCACGCCCTTCTACATCTTCCAAGTGTTCAGGTGCGCCTACCCCATTCGGGCCAATCGGCCGGATCCAATCAAACACTGGGCCCACATATCTCATATTTGCAGCGTGACCGTGTGGTACATGGACAATTACGCCTATTTTGCGTCCATAATCGTGGCCATGTCGGTGCTCTCGATCAGTCTGGACGTGTACCAGATCCGGAAGCAGGAGCGCAAATTGAGGTGCGCACATTTGGGGAGGATGGAATTTTTTTGCAAAAACAAAATAGATTCTAAAATGTATTTTTCAATTTAAATACCTATCAATTTTTGATCTCCCTCAGGAGCATGGTGCACACCCACGAGACAGTGCAAGTGCTGCGCAACGGCGGCCAAGTGCAAGAGGTGTCCAGTGGGGACGTAAGTGCGAGAGTCCATTTCGACATTAGGACCAGGCCAAATTTTCCCTCAGTTGGTGCCCGGCGACATTTTGTTGATTCCACCGCGCGGCTGTGTGCTCCAATGCGACGCGGTGCTGATGAACGGGACAGTGATCGTGAACGAGGCGATGCTCACTGGCGAGGTTGAGTGAGACCACACAATTAATCGGGGGGAATTGTTGATCGCGAATTTGGAGTCGAAAGTCAAAACCGCTTCAAGTGCTGCTTGAACTTGTTGAGCCATGGCGACATCAGGTTCAAGACATTCAGTCACTTTCGGTAGTCGGGATTTCGGAATCGAGCAGTACGCATTTATGACGTTTCGGTTTTTGAATTTCCTTAATGCGTACTGCTTGAACTTGTTTAACTTCCTCAAAAGATCAAGCAGTACATCGAGTAAATTAGCACGAATTTGGTCATTAATGTTGTCTTCTTTGAGTCGATGCCGATCACCAAAGTGGCAATGCCGGAGACGGAGGACGAGGAGGGCGCCGTGTTCTCGTTCAAAGAGCACTCCAAGCATGTGCTCTACTGCGGCACACAAGTGCTCCAGGTGCGCTCAATTTGGGCAGACAAATGGATTTAAATGTGTGCTGATCACTTTATAGACTCGCTACTACGCCGGAAAACACGTTCAAGTAAGCAAAATGAGACAATATTTAATACATGTGAAAATATCGGATTTCAAATACATGGGTATTCAAATTTGACCAAGAATATTTGTTAATTTTCCAGGCGGTTGTGCTGCGAACCGCCTACTCGACGCTGAAGGGCCAGCTGGTCCGCTCGATCATGTACCCGAAGCCGGTGGACTTCCGCTTCACCAAGGACCTGTTCAAGTTCGTCGGCTTCCTGGCCTGCATCGCCGGCTGCGGGTTCTGCTACACCATCGTGGTGATGCTGCTGCGCGGTTCCTCCATCGGAAAGGTGAAGGGCCAACCAATTTGGAACGTTTTAAACAAATTTGCCTTCCTTAGCCAGGCCAAAATTCATTCATTTATTCCCCGGAACAGGTGGTCATCCGCTCTCTGGACATCATCACCATTGTGGTGCCGCCGGCGCTGCCCGCCGCCATGAGCATCGGCATTTTTGCGGCCCAGATGCGTCTGCGCGCCAAACAGATCTTCTGCATATCGCCGTCCACCATCAACACCTGCGGCGCCATCAACACGGTGTGCTTCGACAAGACGGGAACGCTCACCGAGGACGGGTGACTTTCACATTTTGGCGCCAAATCCAAAATGCATCTGGCAATGACACATAGATTCATAGATATTTATCTCCCGCATGCTGTTCAGACTGGACTTCAACTGTTTGCGCGCAGTGTACCAACGGCAGTTCGGACCCGAGTTCGGCAACGAGTTGCACGACTTCTGCGCAGATGAGCTGCCGGAGGGCGGCGAACTCCTGAAGGCGGTGGCCACCTGCCACAGTCTGACACGGTCAGTCGAGAGTGTTGCTTTGTGAACCCCAAATCTGTTTATTCGCCTCAGGATTGAAAAAGTGCTCAACGGAGACCCGCTGGACCTGGTGCTGTTCCGCAAGACCGGCTGGATCATGGACGAGCCCACTGAGAGCGCAGTGGACGAGACGGCCATGTTCGACATGCTCCAGGTGCACAAAAGTTTATGTTTGCATCGCCCCCTAGTATATACATAGACACACATGTATTCAAATGATGGATAATTCTGATTCTATCGATCCGTTTATTGATTGATCGGACATTTCATGAGATCAGCTATTTAAAATCCATTCCAGCCTACAGTGATGCGGTCTCCGCCGCTGCACTCGAGCGTGGAGTCGGAGTTGGAGTTGGCGGTGATTCGCCAGTTCACGTTCAGCTCCACACTGCAGCGCATGTCCGTGATGGTGCACAACCCCAACGAGGACCCGCACATCCACCACTTGGTGGGACAATGTACCCATTTGGTGGCACGCACATTTATTGATTCATTGCAGTACTGCAAGGGCTCACCGGAGAAGATTGCCTCTCTGTGCCTGTCCGAGTCGCTGCCGGCCGCGTACCAGGCGTTCGTGGACCAGTACGCACAGCACGGCTACCGTCTGATCGCCGTGGCGGGCCGCCAGCTGAGCATGAACTACATTAAGGCGCAAAAAGTGAAACGCGACCAAGTGGAGTGCGACCTCACACTGCTCGGCCTCATTGTGCGTTTAGCGATTTAAGCTCGAAATTGAACATAAAAATCAATCGATTGATAGTGATAGAAAAATAAAAAGCGATTGATATTTCACATTTTCATGATTCCTAAATTAGAAATTTTTAACAACGATAGCGATCGATAATAGTGCGTCAACCAACATCCAACCACAGTCGAAGCCATTTTAGGTGATGGAGAACCGGCTGAAGAAGCAGACGACCGGGGTGATCAACCAGCTGAACCGGGCCCACATCCGGACCATCATGATCACCGGCGACAACCTGCTGACCGCGATGAGTGTGGCGCGCGAGTGCGGCATCCTGCGGCCGAGCAAGCGCTCCTTCCTGCTGGAGGCGGGCGACGCAAAGGCGCGCGACGGGCGCACTCACCTGGTGCTCAAGCAGTCGGTCTCCTCATCAGAGGAAGTGGTAAGTGCCGAAAATGAAAAAAATATTAAAAAGTGCGCCAAAATGATCCGCGCAATTTTGAGTTGGAGTACGACGAGAACATGTCCTTCTACGACCCGGAGGGCCAACAGAGCGGACGCAGCAGCTCAGCACTCAACGGGCTCTCGACCGTGATCGACTCCTCCTACCACTTGGCCATCTCGGGCCCAACATTGAGTGAGTGCGGAGAGCATTTGGCGCAACTCATTCACATAAATTCCCCGTACAGGCGTCATTTGCGAGGAGTACCCCGAGATCCTGGAGCAGTTGGTGTGCGTCTGCGATGTCTACGCTCGCATGTCCCCGGACCAAAAGCAAATGGTGAACTTTATCAGTATCACTTTTAGGCAAATGACAAAAGAGAAAATATTAAATTAGCGGAAAAACATTTATTTTTACAGAAAAATAAATTAAATTGGCAGAAACCTCATACTTTTGTAACACTATTTTCACCTTTGGCGAGATGCTTTCCGCCAGAATAAATGATTTTTATGCCAATTAAATGACTGCCAATGACAAAATACGAATTTGAAAATTAATTTAATTTCAATCAAAATTTTATTTAATGTTTTTGTTTTAGCATTTCCATTCACATTTTTTGCAGTTGGTCAACCAGCTTCAGGACGTCGGCTACACGGTGGCCATGTGCGGCGACGGCGCCAACGACTGTGCGGCGCTGAAGGCGGCGCACGCGGGCATTTCGCTCTCCGAGGCGGAGGCCTCCATCGCGGCCCCGTTCACCTCCAAGACGCCGGACATTCGCTGTGTGCCGATGGTCATTCGCGAGGGGCGCGCCGCACTGGTCACCTCGTTCGGCGTGTTCAAGTACATGGGTGAGTGCCGATTAGACTGAAAATGCCAACTATATCTATCGTTCACCCACCTACATGTGTATTGTCTTTAGCCGGCTACTCGTTGACCCAGTTCGTGACCATCATGCAGCTGTACTGGCTCAACACCAACCTGACCGACTTGCAGGTGAGACACATTCTTGAGATGTGATATCGCTTTTGTGCTCAGTTCTTGTACATCGACTTGGCGCTGGTCACGCTGGTCTCGCTGTTCTTTGGGTACACGCCCGCTTGCGAACGCCTGTCGCGCACTCCGCCGCCCACACGGCTGCTCTCACTGGCCTCAATGCTGTCCGTGATCGGCCAACTCTCAATCATCGCCTTCTTCCAAGTCAGTCACCAGCTATTACTTTTAGAGAGTGTACTGCTCCGATTAGTTGACATTTCCTACTCACAGGTGTTCACGTTCGTCTACACCAGTTGGCAGCCCTGGTTCGTGCCGTACGCCACTCCGACCGGGGCCGACGTGGAGGACCGGCGCTCCATGCAGGGCACAGCGGTGTTCTGCGTGTCCACGTTCCAGTACATCTCGTTGGCCATCATCTACAGCAAGGGCTTCCCCTACAGGCGGCCACTGTTCGGGTCAGTGTTGGGGCAAAATCCCGGTTGTAATATTCGATTCTGCAGGAACAAGCCGTTGTGCGCGTCGCTGCTCGCGGTCGGTCTGATCTCGGTGCTGATCACGGTGCAGCCGCCCCAGTTTATCATCGACTGGCTGGAGTTCGACCCGATCCCGTACATCGAGGACCGGCTGTTCCTGTTGACGCTGGCGCTGCTCAGCGGCGTGCTCTCCTACCTCTACGAGAACTTCGTGATCGAGCAGCTGATCCTGAACTTCCACGAAAGGTGGGCCCAGGGAAGACAGCACCACCCATTAATATTAATATTTTGTTCCCGGTTCAGGCGCAAGAAGCACAAGCAGCTGTTGGCCGGATCCAGCGACGCGAACCGCTTCGAGCGCATTCTGCTCTCCATCGGGCAGGAGCCCACCTGGTTGCGCATGCTCACCGGCGGATCCACCACGTCGCCGAATTTGTGCCCCCAAACGGCGTTCGGGGCCATGAATGGCAGCAGCCAGCGCTCATCGCAGCGGCGGCCGGCCACAGGCGAGTCGTCTTCGACGTCGCCGACCAACACAATAACGGTAAGGTCAAAATGAGAGCGGCATACATGACTCTTCCAAGTCTTCCATTGTGGTACTTTCTCGTTCATCATTCCACCTCATCTCTTCATGCCCTTTATTTATTTATTCTTTCTTCACCTTTTTTACACCTCGCTCAATCCGACTCCTCTTCTTCAGCATTTTCACTCCATTTCTTTTAATATTTCATCCTCCCAGACTTCTCCTCCTCTGGACTCGCTCCTTCATCTCTTTCGACCCAAATCTTCACTCATTTCTCTTCCTCTGACTGCTCCCCCATTCTGTTCCCACTCTTTGTTTTTTTGCAAAAAGCCTTCGGATTCTAATTGATTTTGTCTTTTCAGATTGTGGTGAATGACGAGCGCAGCGATGGCACTGACCAGGACGCAATTGTGTTCCAGTTGGACGGAAAAGGCAGTTGACAGCGGTCCAAAATGTCCAAAAATCGCAGCACATCAGATGATTATTAGCCCGACATTTTGGGTGGTCCGCCTTTGTCTCCAAAGTCCACATTTTTGCGTACTTGTTCATCCCAATTTGCCTTTGACCCTCCGATGGCTCTTCCTCATCTACTATTATTTGCTGCAACCGAAATTTTTGTTGACCCATTTCGCAAATCCAAAATATCATTCGCATGTGTGCCCATCCACCCTCATCACATCCACATTTTTGCACTTTTTGTTCCTTTTCCACAGATTCTTTCACACAAATTTCTATCGAGCGCTGTGTTTGTCTGACCGCATTCGTCTTCATTTTCACATTCTCTTCCCTTTCCACACCATCTCCGTTTTAATGCTCGTCCTCCTCTCATCAGCTCATCCATGTCTCCTCGGCTGTGGACTGCGCCTTTTTGTTAAAACGCGAGCGAATAAAGATCTGTTAGAGCACACACTATTTGCGTTCGATTTTGTCAGAATACGAATCGTTAGCTAGTCTCTCTGTCCATTTTTCCAACTGGGTCGGTTAATTAAGCAAATTTCACTTCCCAATTCGTTTCTTCCAATTTACATTACATATAGATTATAGATGGTGCTCGGCTGTCATTCCAATCATTCCGACTGGGACGCGTCTTCTGTTCGTTTCTTGTACTCGTTTTCCACCCACTGGGACCCGTTGTCCACCAGAATGCGTCCAAACTCCTGCAGCTGCGCGACGAAACCGGTGTTCGGCTGTGCGACCGGGCGCGCCGCTTGGACCTGGGCGAGCGCCTGCTCGAAGCTCTGGGCCTGCGCCCACATCACGTACGCGACGGCCACACTTGCCGAGCGGGATATGCCCGCCACGCAGTGGATGAGCACCTGGGAGTGGGGCGAAAGTGTGGCGCACCATAAATTGGCAATGCCGGTTGGGAATTTGGGCTGACCCTTGGCCACACACCTTGTTGCTCTCACTGGCCTGGAGTGCCCTCCGGATGAACATGAGCGCCTCGGGAAGCACGGGCAGCAGCTTTTCTCGCTCTCCGTCGTTAATGTAGATGGTGTGGTAGACCAACTGGCCGGGAAACGCGCACGGCTCTTCCCGTGCCGCCGCGTTTACGATGTGCGTGATCCCGAAATTGTCGAGTACTGCGTTGCGCTTGGCCGGCCCGCAGCTGCTGGAAGTGGAGGGACATTGTACGAGAGAAGACGGATTATTATTTATTATTAAATTATTATTGAGATGAGCTTCGGATTTGGGGCATATAAAAGTTGCGATTTGTGTACCTTAGAAACACGCGGTCCGCCACTGCGCAAACATCCTTTTCTTGACGCGTTACGCGGCGCATGTAAATATAAATATAAATAGTTACAATTGGAATACTAGGACTTGATATAAATATAAGTATATATTTTTTAAACTCAAGACGATTTAACAAACACTGCGTTCGCAAAAAAAAAAGACAAAATGGTACTCCAAAAAACGCGTTGGGAAAAGGATCTGTCGTCCCCTCTGCATTGGAATTGGATCTTGCCCCCTCTGACTGATGGCGAGTGACCCCAACTCGTCCTCTCAGCCCCTTCCTTCCACCCCTCACTGCACTCGCGAGTCTTCTTTTGTCCATTTGGATCGATACTTTTGGCTTCGTAAAACAGGCAGTTTTGTGAATTGTGAGGTTAAAGGTTAAACGACATTGGGCACATTTTTATATTGGCGTTATGTATGTACTACTATCATTTGCTGATCAGTGATCAATTTGAGAAACAAAAAATGTGCCACAACTTCTGCAGTCAACCACCCAATCAATCAGCAACCAATATTCGACGTTCGCACTCAAAATGCAAAGAGGAGGCAGAGAATTGTGCCAACAGCAAGTGCGGCAAAGCTGGTCGCGGCACCGGAGGCAGCGTTGTTCTCTCCCGTGATTCGGACCCAGCTGCAGCTCAGAGGCGGGTTCTTCGCATCTTCCGGCTTCGTGGAGTAGGAGCAGTGTGTGCACCTGAGTGTCGATGGATCTCGAGTTTTGAAAATAATTCGCAGAATTCTTCACCATCCGTATCTGGGGTCGCACTGGATGGACACACAGCGCTGCTGCTTTCCGTCGCCCACCTCGCGGCAAAGCGTGTCGCGGCGGTTGCGCAGCATTGCGGGACTCTCGTACTGCTGGTTGGCGGCTCCTGTAAAGTGAGTGGTCGACTGATCGGGGGCTTCAAATTGAAAACTCTTTATTTAGCCGATAGTACATAGTATTTGAGTTAAAAGTGCCAAAATTTAGTTTCAATTTTAAACGCACCAGCTGCAGCGCCAGCAGTGCCTTTTGCGGCCGTTTGCGCACAAAAAGAGACCAAAACGAGGCAAAGAGGAATGGAAACGGACGAAAACATTTGCCCATCAACCAATCAATCAATCAATCAATCAATTTCCTCTCAAACTTTTTCAGTTCGGCCCACTTCATTTCGCAATGAATCATCGCTGGCGTCTGTCATTCAACTTCCGCATCAAATCCGTAAACAAACCACCACCAATCGACAGCCTAATTCCCAAATATACTTATCGGGTCAAATGTATAAAATGGGCAAATAATTGAACAATTATTGTGGTTTATGTAATTAGTTTTTAAGGACAAACTCTTGCTTTCCCCATGTATCAGAGTTAAAAGTACCAAAATTAATTTTTAAACGCACCAGCCGCAGCTCCAGCAGCTGCCCCGGCAGCGGCGCCCGAACTGCCTTTTGCGGCCGTTTGCGCGCAAAAAGCGACCAAAGTCAGGCAAAGGGGAATGGAAAGGGAGGAAAACATTTGCCCAAATGACTGCACATTGGTGTATTTTGCTTCCCTTTATTGCCCATCACCCTCAATCAATCAATTTCCCTCTCAAACTTTTCCAGTTTGGCCCATTCATTTCCCAAATTCGCATTGAATCATCCCATTCATCACCGGCGTTCGTCATTCAATTTCCGCATCGAACCCGTGAACAAACCACCAGTCTCTAATTCCCGTGAGACCACAATAAAAAACGGCAAACTTGTCGGTAGTAATTTAATTCAAATGGGCAAATAATCAAGAAAGTATCGTTTTCGATAAATAACTTTAAAACAAGAATGGCAGGACTGTTCGATTTTCGTCGAGACTATCAGGCCCTCGGACGCGATGACCCGCAATTTGGGTGCGCGGGAGGCGAAAGGACGTCCTGTTAAGGACCCTTGAGCGGAATGCGGGGAACTCCACAGTCAACCTTTGGGACTCTCCAATCGAATAACTTACGAATGCAATTTTCAATTTCCTCGCAAAAATGTTTGCTGCAGTGTCCAAAATATAATATTCTACGAGGAGTAGCTAAAAATAAAATCAAATCTCGTAACTTTGTTAAGCTTTTTGTGGGCTTTAATTTGATATCAAGTACTTGACTACCGACCTAACGAATCACCGTTTATTCGGTCCTGCTGTGACAATGCCCCAAGGACGCAAATATCACAAATGAACAATCGGACCCGAACCCCGATTTTAGCGATGGCCTCTGCCCAGTTGCACCTCTTTTCTGCTCTGGTCGGACATTTCCTTCTTCTTCGCCTTGGAACTTTCAATTTCCTCGCAAATAACAATAACAGTGGACACCAGAAGCGGCAATGTCTTCTTTCTTCCGTTCAGTGTGTGGAATGCGCCTAAAATGCGAGAGAATAAAATTTAAAACTAGTCCTTTGTCAAGCCTTTCGTTAGCTTGGCTTTATCTGGATACCAATCTTGTCATACCACATCAAAATTTCAGACAGGTCTATCGATTTTTAGAAAGCCTCCAAAAATGGTTCAATCAAAAATTCCCCTTTCCCACCCGAAAATAAAGAAAAAAATCCAGATTTCTGGCGCAAATGAAATCTGTCGCGGAAAAAAGATTCCGCAAAATGTAACGCAATCTCTTTTTGCTCTCATTTTGCGCCTGCATCCATCAAAAACGATCAAAATTTTCGTTTGCTCTTTCAATTCCACTCCGCAAAATGCCAAATTCTCCACAAATGGGCCTTCCGTCGATCGCATGAATCACCCATCCATCCATCCTTTTGATTTTTGATGCTGTTGATTGTGCTCAGTCCTCCCGTCCCTGTTCTTTTGCCCCTTCTTTTTCGCTCCACTCCTCTCGTCCAATCCAATTCCAGTCACCTTCATAATGTTTTTAGCGCATAAAACGGCAACCGATAAACTGCCCCGCCTCACCCAAATCAACTATTGTTGTCCCCCACCGATATCCGTTTCGTTGGATATCTGATCTTTTGCATAGGAGTCAGGGGATTAATATTCTACCCTTTTTCGTCAAAAAAGTCCGATTCAGATCTGTCTAAGCCTAAAATCTGGACTGGCGGGGCACTTTATCGTGGGGCAGTTTTATGGTAGCCCATAAAACATTGCATTTCCCGCTAAAAAAGAATGGTACTGCAACTCATATTCCAACTCGCCATTGCACTTGCAGCGTCCGCACTGCTCGGCATGGTGGTCGTCGGATGGCCCATCGGCTCCAAGGAGGTATTTATTTAGTCGCTATCTTTACTTGCGAATACAATCTTTAATAGCAGAAGAATGCTTTCAATTTGCGACTTCCCATTGCAGAATGGCAGCAGCACCAGTCAAGAGGCAACCACCAGTTCTGAAGAATGGGTGCGACATGCAAGGCAGAGGCACGACTTTTTCTTCCCGAATGCCACAGTTCCCACGGTGGGCCACTTGCCTATAAGTCGGCGGATTTCCAAAGTCCCAATTAGAACGTCCGAATGTCTTTTGCAAATTTGCAGTGCAAGCCGACCGAGGCGCTGGACTACACGAGCGTCCAGTGCAACGGATGCGAGCCCAGTTGCGAGAACCCGACTCCGTGGGTGTGCACCCTGAGGGCCTGTTCCGTAGGCTGCACGTGCAAGAGGGGACTGGTGCGCAATTGGAACACGGGGGAGTGCATCCCGCTGGCCGAATGCCCACAGGAGAATGGCCGAGACTAGTGCGCATCAGATGGACACAATTTCAAAACAATGAGGGATTGATTGTACCAGGTAAAACAATGTAGATGACGGGCAGAGAAATAGACAGACAAACAATGCACACAATAACATGTATTTTATAATGTTTTTCAACTGCCACACACAGAAGATGAGGTTTCCGTGGATTGTTGAGAGTTCAAAGGGCACCACCATTGGTCTATTGGCCCAGTGT
Organism: Radopholus similis; assembly: GCA_013357305.1. NCBI lineage: Eukaryota > Metazoa > Nematoda > Chromadorea > Rhabditida > Pratylenchidae > Radopholus > Radopholus similis. The sequence goes on from VAHH01000186.1 coordinate 19,293, forward strand.
CCAATCCCACTGCTTCTGATTCTGGCCATTCATTGTGGCCCCTTTCGTCGCAAATACAGACATTCTCCGATCTCCGGTTGCCCGTTTCGGACCCGTTGTCCTCAGCTTCAACCGCGGTGGACTGCTTCAGCCCATGTTGTCGTTCTAGTGGGTGCTGGCCAAATCATCTCTTCCAGCTAAAATCAATGCATTCGATTGACCAGAGTGAGGGACCAATTTAAAAAACAGAAGCCGATTTGGTCCAGCAATTGAGATTGTGACGGTGTCGATTGCAGAGCAATGGAACTACCTATTTTTTGTTCGCGCCAACGCCAACAATCGATGGATTGTGCCATTTTGGGAATGGCATCACCACCGTTTGGGCCCCATTGTTTTGTGCGGATTGATTGGCGCGCATTTTCCCGCGCCCAGTTTGCCTTTTTCAATTAGCGCCACAATGGGAGAGAGAAATTGAGCCGTCCCGCCGGCGGAGGAGAGTCCCACTTGGTGTGGTTGGCTTTCACTCTGCCATGAGTGGGGGCCCAAATGCGGCTAGACCACTTTGCGGCGCCCCACTGGCCGGCCACTCACTTGGGCGGATTATTCAAATTTCCGCCGCTGCTGTGCATTTGAAGGGCTCCATTTGTTTTGGGCTTTAGAACTGGAGTGGGGAAGTTGAAGTGGGAGCAAATTCACAGTTGTCAACGCTTTTTGGCGTTCTGCCCCCTTTTCTATTTATTTGGAACTGGATTCAATTTCAAATTTGCGCCATTTTGGCGATCTGTTTTTGCCGAAACCGCAACCCGCAGTGCACGCAACGGCACCATCCCAATTCTGCGGCGGCCTCTTCTCCTCAGTCCTCACACGCTCACATCAATTATTCATTCATTCCCATCCACCAATCGGCCGCCGCATCTGCTGCTTCTGCTTCTGTTGTCGGTGCAGAAGACAGAAGAGCTTCCCCAAATACCGCAGCAATATGTTTGTCCCCGCCCACCTTCTTCCCCCATTTTTTGCCCATTCCCATTCCTCCAGAGGACTGACTATAAAGCGGCCTCCGGCGCCAATAAATTTGCGGCCCATTGCCTCCCACATGACGCGATTGTAGCGATCTGGGCCGGCAGATGAGGCCTCCAATAAATCGGAATCGTCAATGGGCTCGGGGGCCCATTGTCGGCGCTAAATGGGCGGCCCACCCTTTCTTTGTGCGCCTTCACAAATTGAATGAACCCACTCCCACATCCCACACTTGAACTGCTGCTGTCCGTCCGCTAACAATTGGCACGAACAAAATTTCGTGGAAATCCCGTTTTCCGGTCAACCCCTCCCTTTCCACGTCTCCAGTCTTCAGACATTCAGAGGTCTTCGGGTCTACACAGGTATTTTCGCGTTTTCACCGCCTCTTCCTTATCCACCTTTATGCTGTCCCCCGTCTTTTCGTCTTCTCCTCCCTCCCGTCTGCATTTGCCCTTCATCTTCCTTCACTCAACTCTCTTCTCTTCTCTTCTCTTCACTTCTCTTCACTTCTCTTCTCCTATCTTCTCTTCTCTTCACTTCTCTTCTCCTCTCTTCTCTTCTCTTCTCTTCTCTTCTCTTCACTTCTCTTCTCTTCTCTTCTCTTCTCTTCACTTCTCTTCTCCTCTCTTCTCTTCTCTTCTCTTCTCTTCTCTTCTCTTCTCTTCTCTTCACTTCTCTTCTCTTCTCTTCTCCTCTCTTCTCTTCTCTTCTCCTCACTTCTCTTCTCTTCTCTTCTCTTCTCTTCACTTCACTTCTCTTCTCTTCTCTTCACTTCTCTTCTCTTCTCTTCTCTTCTCTTCTCTTCTCTTCTCTTCTCTTCTCTTCTCTTCTCTTCTCTTCACTTCCAATTCCCCTCTCCCCCACATATTGTATCTATTTACATGTCCATCTCCTTCTCATCTCCAAATCCACCCATTTCCGGCATCCCCTGGTTCGAATGCAATTTACTTTTAGCGAATGCTCAAAATCAGCCCTTTCCCTCGTCCCCAGCCCTGGCGTGTCTTTTTTGCTAATTATTTATGGGTTGCACGGGGACGCCGCCAATTCCCGGGGCGGCCCTTTCTTCCCACACTTGCACATCCCTGGACGGCCAGCCACTTGAAACCTCCGCCCAAAAGGCACTCATCGATTCGGCGGCCGTTGACGCTTCGCAGCCGCCGCTGACGTGGGCCCTTCTCACTTCTGCAATCGCAGGAGACTGCCCAGGGGCGACCTTTTGTTTTCACCATTCAACATTTGCAGGAGAGATCTAAAACAATTTGCACAGTTCCCAATTTCTAGAGCAAAATTTTTAACTTCCATTGGACGTTGTTTGAACTTTGAACACATTGTCTCCAATTTTTTAATTTCTTGCCACGACAACATCATTTCTCATTTACTTGTTCTCAGTTCTCCACTGACCCCTGGACCCGCATTCGTCAGACAGAGGTTGTGCCGGGGCCCATTTGAGTGGGGCCAGGGATGGCCCTTTGAATTATTCGCGTCCCACACAGCCATCGATTTGTGGAGGTCCTCCCCTCCCATCAGCCGATTGGCAGTTGGGCGGCTGTCCGGTCGCAACAGGCGCCCAATCGACGCGAAACATTTCCCCGGCCGAGGCAATCGACAAATTATGAGCGCCGCCAGCCGAGGGCACTCTAAGCGGGCGACACTCTGTGTCATCAAGCCACCTCCGCCATTGCGGAATTGTGCCCTTTGGCCGTCCGCAAAGGCCCAAAAGCTTATACTTCCTGATTTAGCCGCAAAAGACTTAATTAAACGCATTGGTGACGAAGTCTTCGTCTGAATTTTTCCAGAGGAAATTCTTACAATTTAGGCCCCCTAGAAGAAGGTTTTTGTTTTGTGGTTTTGCACCATTTGCCAGATTCTGTATAAGAGATGGATTTTCTTCGCATTCTTTTCATTTTTCGTCTGGACCGAAACATTTTCTCGAATGTTTCTTGAGACAAACCTTTTGTCGAGATAACTAAATATTTATTATTTGCTTTGTTTCAAAATTCCATTTTTTCTGCGCGTTTTTTGGGTGCACTTGGCAACCCAGAAATGGCCTCTTCAGCCCCCGTCCCGTGCATTGTCATCACTCCGCCGTCGCAACCTTTGCCGTCCCGGTGCCTGCTCCTCTAATCCCTTTTGCCGCCGCCGCCCATTCCCCATCCGCGCCAATTGTTTAGGCGCACTGGCCGCAGCCAATGTTTATGAAAAAGGAAGGGACTGGGACTGGCGCAAAGGGCCCAAGGAAGGAGAGGAAGGGGAGCATCAATCGGAGGACGAGGGACAGGCGCATTCCCCTTCCGCCCAAAGTGCCTTTTTGGGGTCCAAAATCGGTGGAATTTGGCGATCACGGCCATTAGTTTTGCATTCCAATTTATATTTTGCGGAATCCCCAGCTTCAGGGGATTCCTTGGAGCGAATAAATTGGACAGAGTCCCCATTCCGTCGATGTCTCCTAACCGCCGTGTGCCTCCCGGTGCCTCCTAATGGCCGCCCAATTCAATTCATTTTTGTGCCATTCTTCTCCGCAGCCGCAAACACTATTCGGCGCCTTCTGATTGCGCCCCTTGTGCCCCGACCAGTAATCCCATTTTGCGGAGCGCCAAAATGTTTTTCGCCTCGGATTTGGCCAAATTTTGTGGCGCATCTTGGCAAGATTCAAATATTTTGTTGGCCCATCTGGACCCGTGGGGGCCTTTAGACGCCGATTTATGCGTCCCGGGGGAGAATTGCCCAAACACAACATTAGAAGAGGAACACACAAACAGCAGCAGCCGCAGTGTCCACATTGATTGGACGAGGCAAACAGCCTGCAGAGACCCAGAGACGCCAAAATAGGCGCATTTTGGATAGAAAAGTGCGCACGGCCAGAATGTACAACAATTCTGGCACAGAAATGTCCCGTCTTCATTGGCACAGAGTCCGAGCAGATCATTTCCCAATTACCTATGAAACATTTGACCCCAACCCAATGGCCCCAGTCAGTCACAGGAGCTGCCGAACAGGCAGGCCATTGGAGAGACTTTTCCAATGAATTCCAATTTTAAGCCCCTTTTACATCAAATGATACGTTGCTTCCTTTGTTGTGCCCCCTCGAGTTCGAGCAGTACATCCATTCAAATTCAGGTTCAGGTTCAGTCCACCCCAGGAGTGCATCACTTGGCCCCACTCCCAGAGCATGCGTCGGCTGCCGCCGGGCGCCCACTGCCCCCACTCCCTGTTCGGCCCAGCACTCTGCCGCTGGGCCCTGCTGCCGGTGCTGGTGGCCCTGCTCACTCCTCTGCTGCTGTGGTGCCCGCCTGTGGGGGCCTCCGCCGCGATGGAGGCCCCGCAGCAGCAGCAGAGGTGCACCCGGAACAGCATCAACCTGGGCAAGATCATCGAGACCCTGATGGCCGACTACGACATCCAGTGCGTAAAGTCGTAAAACGATGGTGAAGAACGCATAGATAAACAAACGGAAATGTTTAATTCCGTACCAAATACTGTGAAAAACGTACCAAATAATACTTGCGGCCCCTCCATTCCCTTATATTGGTACGTTTTTCACATATTTGGTACGGAATTAAACACCTCGCACAAATAAATAGGTAATTAAATACAGCTGCAGGAAATGGAAGACGTTTTGCTTTGATTTTTATCCCTGCCTAGTTTGTGCTTTTCTCTGACCAGCCAACACTATATTTTTCAAATTTTCCCTTCTACTTGCGAGTGCCCAGACAGAGCAAAAGTAAATAGTAAATACTATTTCCTGCAGCTGAATCCACCGAATCCAGTTCCAAATCGTTTTTTGCAAACAGTTATTGTTGCCAATGCAATACTTCTATTGTAAGTTTGTTCCAATTCCCAGTTTGCTGCCCGAGGCGGACGGCGTCAACGTGACCATCGAGTTGCACGTTCAGGCAATTCATTCATTCATCCATCGATTGGACAATTGGGCATTACTGTTTGTCGGTTCCCGTTTCAGGGCATTTCCAAGATATCCGAGATCACGGCCGATTTCGAACTGGACCTCATGTACAGCGAAATTTGGTGGGCACTCCGCCGCCGGAATGAATCTGCGGAACACTTCCATTCCGTTCCAGGCTGGACCCCCGGCTCAGCTTCAAACATCTGAACGTGTGCACCACCAACATCACCCTAAAGTGGGCACTCAAAAACATTTGCTATTCCAGTTTGAATGAATAAAAACGCAGAATTGAATAAAAACTAAACATTGCCCTTCCAGAAGTGACTTTCGCGCGCGTGTTTGGACTCCGGACACTTGTGGGGCAGAGTCCGAAATTGGATTGAAGAATTCTCCCCCCGTTCCAGGCATCATCAACTCCAAAGGCTCCTCCATCCATCGGAGTCCGTCGGAGAACACTGTAATAACTGACAATTGTATAATTGTAAATGAATTTGAAAAACAAATTAAAAATTAAAGAACTTTTAAGTTTATATGCATTTTTTAAATTTCAGTTCGTCATCCTGTACGAGCACGGATTGGTCTGGTCCAATTTCAGGTAGTAAAAATAGGAAGTCTAAAAGTCCAACTGAAATAAATAAATGACGATTTAATCTCTTTTTTTTTATTAATTTTTGAAATTAAATGTTTTCATATCAAAGTTGAAATAAATAAATATTTATTGTTTCAGACTCAACGTGAGGGCGCCCTGCAAAATGGATCTGGTTGGAGCGGAAAGTATTAAGAGTGGAAATTGGCATTTGCCTTCGAACAGAAAATGTTCCCGTTCGACTCAATCGTGTGCCAGCTCATTTTCGAGTCCTACTCCTTCAACACCGCGGAGGTCCGGCTCGTCTGGCACGAGAACCCAGTGACGGTGGGGACCCAACAAATGACAACAACAATGAAACGTTGAATGGATTCCCCGTCAGATGATGGAGAAGGTGGAGCTGCCCGACTTCGACCTGATCGGCTGGGCCACCGACCACCAGCGGCTGGAGTACCCCAACGGAATTTGGGTAAAAATGTGGCCCCAAAACGGACACCCAATTCCATTAATCAATAATCATTCACCAAAATGAATTTAAAACTTTCTCCTTTGGTCTTCTTCAGGACCGGGCACAAGTCAAGTTCACGTTCGCGAGGCGGTAAGTGCCCTCTGGAGGGAAGAATCAGCATGATTTTGGGGGCATTCAGGTACGGCTTCTACTTGTTCCAGTCCTACTTCCCGACCAGCCTAACTGTAACTTTTCAAGACAAACGGGTCCCAGAGTTGGTTAGGCCAGAAGTGCCCCCAATCAGATATCAGATGGCACTACGACATTTGCGGATCAACGCTTTAAAGCTTAGGTTAACGCCTAGTTTTTAGCAGCCTAGATTGCGTCTAAGCTTAACGCGTAGGTTCGCAAATGTCGCACATCAATCAGATGGTTTGATCAGGTCGATCAATAATTGACCACAGTCCACAGATCCAGTTCATCCCCAGATCCAAACGGCCAAGCCAGACAGCACATTGTGCCCTCTTTTGCAGGTGATCTCCTCCTGGGTGGGCTTCTTCTTCGACGTGCGCTCTGTGTCCGCGCGCATCACATTGGGCGTGTCTTCGCTGCTGGCGCTCACATTCCAGTTCGGCAACGTGCTCAGACATCTGCCGCGCGTCAGCTACATCAAGGCGAGAGTGAAGGGCCCAACATCTGGGCGAAGGGCCCCTTTCAGTGTCTGGACGTGTGGATGATCTTCTCCGTGATCTTCATCTTCCTGTGAGTCCAACATTGCCGCCATTCTGGCGTTCTGTCGCAAGCAGTTGCCAATTGGTCCAGAACCCTGGTGGAGCTGTCGATCATCTGCCAGCTGAACCGGTGGGAGCGGGAGCGCCAGATCGGCTCCAAAGTGCTCGGCCACTGGCTGAACCAGATCCGCAAGACGCGCTCCAAGCAGCCCCATGGCCCAGGCTCCGGCGGCGGCTACGACGGCGGGGGCCAGTCCGGCGCCGAGAAGGAGGGCGGCGGCATCCGCAAGCGCTTCCTGCTCTCGCCGCTCAAGCGATGTGAGCGCTGAAACTTCGGATGATTCGATCTCTTAATGCCAACCCCAATTGCCCGGATCCATGCGATTGCCGTTTTCGTTCAGCGAGCTCCCGCTCTCCGCCGCCTCCGTCGCCCACGTTGGCGCCGCGCACTGTGAACATCGCGGCCGCGTTTGTGCACCACCCGGTGCCGGAGGTGACCACCACCCCGCCGGGCGGCGGTCCTCCGGCCGCTGCCCCACAACCCCCGGCCAACATCGCCAACAACGTTGTGCCGGCGGTGAGGTCGGAAGAGTCGCCGGCCAAGACGACCACGCAGACTGCGCAGGCGCCTCCCTCTCCAATGAGCAGATGGGCCGCCTTCCGGGGAGGCGGGGCAGAACAGGACGCGGACACAAAAGCGCCGAATGGGGCGCCCGGATCGGGTAAAAGTTGGAACTGAAAAGTATCGAGAATCGGCAAACTATTGGCAAATCCAGGACAGTTTCCCTGGGTTTGCCATTTTTTGGTTCATCAACGGGAAGAGATGATGGAAGCTCCATTTCTTTGAGACTTGAGAGCAGTGCTGCGCCGAGTTGGTTCATTTTGAAGGGGGAAGGAATTAATGGGTGAGTTGCAGGAAAAACGCAATCAAAATCACAATCTACATCAGCTAAACAACAGATTAGATTACAGATTTGATTGTATATTCGTGCAACGCACGCAAATCTGCCATCAATTTAACAAAGATTTAGATTGAGATTTCAAATTAGATTGGCGATTCGATTTCCGTTGCACGAATACACAGCACATTTGATTGCAAAATCAAAATCAGCATCTAGCTGATTGCACTTTTCCCTTGGGAGCCAAAGGGCGGAGTCAAGGCATGACGCGCTTCAGAAGGCTGAAGACAAGGCAACGCTCTCGCTGCCCGTTTTTAGCAATAAAACCAAAATTTTTCAAAATTTTTTTGAGGAGCTTAAAAGCTTCCAAAAATTCTGAAAAAATTCAGATGAGCCTATAAGACCTGGAACTCCATTCAGCAAAAATTTGGAGTCGATTGGCTTTCCCGTTCTCAAGATATGAAAAATAGATGGACCTCGCCCGTCCATCTATTTTCGCGTATGTTTAACAAGGAATTAGATGGGAAATGTTTAATCTAGCGTTGCACGAAAAATCAAATCACATTCTCAATCAGAATCTACATCTTTTTTCGTGCAACGCTCAAACCTTGTAAGATTGACATAGATTGTGATTTAGATTGAGATTTCGTTTCCTGCAACTCACCCAATTCATGTTTGGCGTAGTGACACCATCAAAATACCTATTTATTTTTTTTACAGAAGAAGAGAGTGCGCTGCTTTCACCCGCGAGGGTATGCTTTTCCCAGTTTAGCAAAAATTTAACGTGACTATATTCCCTCCACCACTGTTCAGCCGACGCATCGCGTTTGGATTCGGCGCTTGTGTTCGCACCTGAAGAAGTTGAACCCGTTCGCGCCGGACCGCGACTGGAGCATCACCTCCGTCCAAGTGGACCGCATATCCATGAGTGCGTCAAAACGGGGACTGCCCGATATTCACTTGTTGGACTGTTCGAACCCGAGATGACTCACCGAGTTTAAGCAATATACGCCAAAATAAGTCCAATACGCGTTCAACTTGTCTCCAAAATAATGTTGGCTTTTGCATCACTCACTTTCTTGGTGTGCTTGTGCTCAAACTCAAGCCATGATGGGTTTTAGTATTACCACCTACTAGTGCATGCTTTATCCGCAATTTTTGCTAATTTTTTGCAGTCATCTTCCCGATGTCCTATCTGGTGTTCAACGTCACCTACTGGACGTACTACTTGGGCAAGATTGGACGCCCACTCTGATTGGGGTGGACGCCGCAACAAAAAAATGGACAGACGGGAACTCGAGAGCACTTTGAGCACAAACGAAGCAATCATCCACCCACGCACTGGACATTAAATATTACTTATATTCATCTGCATTTCCACAATTTCCACTCTCCTGTGACCAATTCGCTTCCCACACTCAACATTGTTTTGTTCATTTGCAAAAAGTAAAAACTGTAATTACTTTAATATGATGCATTGAGAGGGCAGAACAAATGCACATTTATGCGCCAAAATGTGAAAAACGAATTCTGAGTCGACCAAAAATGTGGATTTGGTTTGGATTTGGGTTGTTCAGTCGTCGAAGAACAGATTGCCCTGCGCCAGGTTCAGCTGGGCCGCCTCGTCGAAGAGTCCGCGCAGACACTCCTCAAACGGGGCAAGGCTCCACATTTGGGGGATCCAATCATATAAATGCCAATTTGGAGGTGTATTTCAATTTGTGAATTCTGTTAATATTTTTCGCAAAAACCTTGCACTTGGTGCTGTCCACGTGTAGCGCATCCAGCAGTCCGACAATGTCATCCTCCTTCCAGGCTAGAAAATCAATTTATCAAATCCATAGGGTTCCAAGGATTCGAAGAACCCACAATCTGGTTCACTTGTTCAGAGACTTCCAAAATTGGGCGGCCTCTTTTCTTCTCCTCACCTCCGTCCTGAACTCGCATCTGGGTCGGCCCGTCCCAGTGCACCGAGACGCGCATTCCGTTCTTGTTCGCGTAGTGGTGGTGGTGGTGGTGATGGTGGTGGTGTTCGGCCTGTGCCGGTTGTCCAAGCACCAGGCATGCAACTGCGGCAATGGCCCAAAAAATGGAGCCGAAAGCTGGCATTTGAACTAGAAAAGGGAATTTGAATTGAATCCGATGAATTAGGCACATATTTCCCAACAAATTTGGACTCAAGTACTGCTTGGACTTGTTGGAAAATCAAAATGGGAATACGCAACAAACAAGGGCCTGTGGGATGGTGTGGATTGATTTAGGGAAATGGTTGACTAATGGCCGAGAGAGGGAAAGGGAACGCACGCGCCACTAGGGCCAACAGCAGGGCCAAACACCCATAACAACGAAGAACGAACCAGCCATCGTCAGCCAGTCCCAGTCAGTCAGCCGCCATTCTTATGATTGAGAGGCCATTCCAAATCCGGCACTCCCAAATCCCAGTCAGCGACATCATCAGATTCAACTCAGAGGAATTTAAGCGGTACTTTCGGGCACCGCTGCGGCGTCAACAATGCCGACGACACTGCTCATCGTGACGAGGGCACTGTTGCTTACGACGCCTCTGCTGTTTCTGCTGCTGTTGTCGTTGTTATTGTTTTCGGTCGATTTGGCGACGGCCGCCTTGAATCGGCACGATCTGGAGAATTTGCGCACAAGGGCATTCGCCGTCCACAGGGCAAGTGCCAGCACAAATGACAACTTAACTGTTGTATATTTGGCATTTCCCAGGAAAGGGCGAACGAGCGCATCAAAGGGCTGATGGCCAGGTTCTCAGAGGGCAAGGTGATGGTGGGGGAGGAGGACACGCCGGACTACATTCGGGCGAAGGGGCCCAGAATCAGACGCAAAAAACAAAAAGTGAAGAAACACCCGAAAAAGGCACGAAAGAAGGGCAGCAAAGCGAAGAGAGGAGAAAGCGCGGATTAAGCGATGAAAAGGCAAAGGCGATACACTATAGAACAATGTCCGATTTTTCATTTGAAAGAACTGCCGTTTTTCTCATTCATTATTTTGATAACAAATTGGCACTCTTTGCGCATTCGAGAATCGAGAAGAATCGATGCGAACAAAGCGTTGGACGCACGATGCCCTGCCACGCCAAGTGCCTCCGATCGAATGCATTCGATTTGGCCCGAAAAGCCTCTTCGCCCAATCCCCCCTTTCCAATTCCCAAACTCCAGTTTTGCGCACAAAATGAGCGGGATTCGCCTGTTTCTGTGGACTGCCGCATTTTTGTTCGGCTCCTCCGTTTGGGCACGGACTGCGCAACAGACGGCCGCAAATGAACGCATCCAGGCACTGGTCTCCGCCGGGAACAAGGCCAAATCGGTTGCGCCACTGCGGGGCAGGGCTCGAGAGGAGATCCGAAACGCGGTGAAGCCCTCTGCTGCTCCCCAGGCACTGAAAGAAGTGGTGGTGAGAATGAGAACTGGGCAGAGGGTTTGGGCCCTTTTCTGATCCAAGGTTGTTTGCTGGGAACCATTTCCCTTTCCATGGGCCTTTCGAGAAACCTTTAATAATCGGGGCCAGTGAGGCACTCCAAGAGCTGTTGTGCTCGGTCAAAATGGCCAGAACAGCCCTCAGTATATCAATCAGGTCACCAAATTCCCCAGCACAGAATGGCGCAAATGAGCGCATCAAGGCGCTGGCGGAGGCACCGGACAAAAAGTACACTCTGGGCAAGGCGCTCAAAGTGGACAAGGAGGCACCGGACACAATCAAGACGGCGGCCAAAAAACACCACCACCACCACAGCAGAAAACACAAAATCGAGGTGAGCGATGGGGATTAGATTTGGTCGATTGAACTGAATGAATGGCGCCGTTCAGAAGGACATCAAAACGGAGAAGAGGCTGGTCGTCGTGGCCGAGAAGGCGGCTCGGCTGGCCGCAATTGCGGCGGTCAAGGTGAACAAGCTGGAGAAGAAGTCGGAGCAGCTGGCCCAAATCAGGGCGGAGGAGGAGGAGGGGCCGTCGAAGGCGAAGGTCTATTCCTGGTTTGGTAGGGGGATACCCGATATGGACCTTTCAGCATGCTGCTCACCACGCAAAGGCAGCACAACGAGGTAAAGGCATTGAAAAAATGCAGAGCAGAACATCCCTCTGTTTTGCACTTTTTGAACGCCTCCATTTGCAGGGTTCATGGCGATCGTTTTGCACGACTTGGTCCGCTCTGCGCCCCAGAGGAACAAAAAGGCGAAGCAGCCGCTGGATTCTGCGCGGGCAGTGCACAACCTGCTGTGGACTGCGGTGGCGCTGGCCGCCGAGAAGTTGGCGTTTGGGCACGCCAAGGGCGAGCAGGCCGAGTGCCTGCTCTTGTTCCTGGCCCAAACTGTTGGCGGGGCGTTCGCCCCGTTCGCCGAGAGTGAGTCCCTCCGCCCCATTCATTCATCCACCTCTGCGCCCATCCCGCGCCCAGGCACCAAGCACGCGGCCCACTTTGTGGCGGAACTGAGGAAGAACCAGATGGCCTTCCTGTCCTCCGGCTACCACCACTTCTGGAAGAAGCGCCACGGCGGCATCAAGGCCCTCACCGAGGCGGAACGGAAGCTGAAGCCGGTGTTCACAAACAGATCTTGATCCTGATTCCTGACTTCTGGGTGGTGTCCTTTGGCCCTCAAAACGGTACCTTTTGATCCTTGACTGAGATTGTGCACGTTCATTTGTCTCGATTATGTCCATTTTTGTCTCTCATAAATGCCACAAAGTGTATTGAATTCGCATCAGGTACTTTTAAGAGCCCATCTCTCCCCCGATTCGTCTTCCCTTCTTCCGCCTTTTTTAGACTCGGCTCACTCGCTGCTGCTCCTTCAGACGCACCCCGTCAATGATGTTCTTCAGGGCCTCGGCATACTCTCCCTGGCGCACTTGAAGGATCTGGAATGCACGTGGAAAGGGCAAATGCGTAAAAGTGTCTAAAATTAAAATCGCCCAATTTTAAAATGCAAAAATCTATGGTAAAAGGGCCATTCGTACACACTTATTGAAGGACCGAACCTCCTTGGAAAACCCAATCGCCATATTTGGCGCATGTTCGTTTCTCTTTTCTTCGGTCGTTCTTTAACATCCCTTCATTGCCAAATAGGTAACTATCTAATATAATATTCTGGTCTGCCCCTGACCGTGTCGTAGTACAGCTGGACCAACTCGGACGGGTCAATGCGGGTGTTGCGACTGGCGATCGCGTAGAAGTGGGACCAGACGCCGGCCGGATAGCGCACGAACGAGGTGAAGTTGGTGTAGCCGGAAGACCAGAACAGCGGCTGCTGCTGCGGCTGGCGGTAGTCCGGCCCGGGGCTGAGCATGACCACCGCCGTCTTCTCGCACGGGTGGGCCAGTGTGTAGCGCCAGTGCAGGTCCATGATCTTGCGGTCGGTCTGCGGGGGAGGGGACCATCGAACAGTGTCTTTTCTTGGATACGTTTGCTGCGTCCGAGATGTCCTTGAAGAGCAGCACCAGCAGCTTCAGCCCCGCACTGGGGCACTGTTCCCCGCGCCAGCTGAACAGAGCCGACTCGCCCACCGCGCTGCGGGTGGACTGCTCCAGCTGGACCAGCTGCGCCTTCACCCCTGCCGCATCGGCGTCACTCAGCACACAGTCCGGGTCGCACACTGTCGCCCCAATGTCCACCATGCAGGCGTCCACCTGTTGCAGAAGAGGGTTCAAGACCAAGTGGGTCAGCAGATCTGGATCAGTCCATTGGATCAAGCACATAAAGATTGTTGTGCCACTGATTGGGGGGATTCAATGGGACCAGGAAGATCAAGATCTTTCAGATCTTATCGCAAAAGTTCTTTTTCCACCTGGTAATAGGCCGAATTGGCGCCACCGGGGAACAGGAGCTGGGCATCCCCTCCGGCGGCACAGAGAAGGCCCAACAGCAGCGGAAGGAGAAAGGCGCAGGCCATTTTGAGGGGTAGCTTTTGGGACTTTAATGGAAGGATTGGAATTATTGTTTCCGATTTTGCACTCCTTTTATGGGCAAGTGACTCAGGGCAGAACGGGTTTAGCGGTCCAGAGGGCCCCTCACCTTGGTCTTCGCTCGGCAGAAATGTTTTTTGCTTATCCCCGAATTCCGATTCCGCGCGAAATGACGATAAACAGTTACCTAAACAGTTGACGCCTGTCCGCACTAAGGGGACAATCAGCAACGTCGACAGAGACAATAACATTCGCCTGTTTAAAGAGCCATAATGAGTAAATGAAATATAGTTTTTAATTGCGTTTAATTGAATGTTTACCACAACAAAAATGGTTATGGAATTGGATTTGCGCACGAGGGATGACCAAAACATAAAAAACACTACGTACAGATTGCTTGGCGTTGAGTAAAATGAATGTTAGCGTTATAATGGCACCGGTGAGTTCCGAACTGTGTGTGTCTTCTTCCTTCCCTCCCCTCCCCGCCCCTTCCTCCTCATCTCCTCCACAGACAGAGCAGCACCGCCAGAATGGCCAGACTCAGAGAAGTGCCCCGCCGGGGTTCGGCGGCCGCACTGCGCATGTACGGGGAGGCCTCGGCACTCTCCAGGATGGACAACTCGTAGTCGGTGGTGGTCAAGTTGCCTGTGCAGTGGGAATTGAATTAGGCAATCTATCCACATTTTATTGGTGAATCCATTTTTAAATCCATTTTTAATTTAAGTCCATTTTTGTTAAATCCCCTCCACTCACTGAAATGGCACTTCCGCATGCCCACTCCGGAAACGAGTCTGCCCAGGGCCGTGAAGCCGCTGACCAGAGGCTCCTCCAGCACACAGAGTTGCCCGTAGTCCATTTGTTGGCGCAAAAACGAGAAAATCAGCTCCAGGTCGGCCGGACGGCCGCCCAGCTGGAACACCTGGGCGGGCGGAGAGGGCGCCCGTCCGCCCTCCAGACTGGCCGAGAGTCTGCAAATGGGCACACTAAGAGAGGGGTCCCATGTCCCCTAAAACACCCGCATAAATGCCAATCCCAATTCTCCAATAATTCCCCACCCCTGGGGGACTAATAGAGCCCAGAGTGTGGCACCTGAGAGGGAAATCGGCGCCCGCCCTCATTCGGAACTGGAGCATCTGCGAAGAGAAGTCGGTCGCCTCCAGTTCGCTGACGGTCGTGTCCGCGCCCTTGCCGAGCCGGTCCAGCGTCCGGAACAGGCGGCAGTCGGTCCCGGTGGTCTCGTTGTGCCGGTTGAAGTTCTCCCACTCCACGCACAGATAGTACCAGGCGGCCTCGCGCAGTCCCTCCATTTGCACCTGTCCAAGGGAGGGGGGCCAACGTCAACTGGGCCAATTGATGTCCATAAGTTAATAGTAAAATAGAATAAAAGAGTAGTCATGTAATAAGTAATATTCCGAAATATTCCGACTTCTTGAACTGATCTGGATCTGGACTGATCCCAACAACTACTGTACAATTGTAATGTAAAGTGCGGACCGATCAGGGAGACCAATGTCTCCACAAATATATGTCACTTTTGTCCCAATTCTATTGCATTTGATTGGCTCTAACTCATCATTTTTATAGTTTACTAGTTCATTGAGCAACCCAAAGGCCCTTTTGTGCTCTTGTAATACAATGCATTAAAAGTCTCCACCTGTTTCTCCTCGTTCACAGAGTCCGGATAGAAGACGCGCGTGATCGCCTGCTGGCCCTCGGCGGCCTCCTGGCGCAAAGGGATCGCCGTCAGGTAGAGTGTGGGCAACAGCTGAGCGCAAAAACAGAGCATGGATTGGATTGTCCGCACATTTTTATTTTGCTGACCGTCGGAGCCATGTGGGCGCGCAGGAACTCGTCGCGCAGAATGACGCGAAACCCATTCTTGGTCGGATCCACGTAGTGGATTGCTCTGTCGATGGAATGTGTTTGAAAAAAAATTAAAAAAAACAAATATATTTTAAAATTAATTTTTAATTTGAGCAAAAACATGTATTCTTCTAAAGGTTTTGGTCGAGCGGTACGAGGAACAAGAATCGGATGGATGGACCTGAACGGACAAATAATGCTAAGGAAAAACCTTTAGAAGAATACTTGTTTTTACTCAAATTTTATTTAGAAATTAATTTCAAAATACATTTGAAACTATTTTTTTCCATCTGCAGAGGAACGGGTGATTCAGTGACTCGACTCACTTGACTGAGAGGAAGATGCGCTGGTTGAACTTGACTGAGCCGAGTGCCCACTGCAGCACCAACTGGGAGGCGAGCCAGCAGACCAGGGCCGCGGGCAACATCGGCAATTGGCTGTGGGCGAAGAAGAAAAGTGAGAAGTGAAAATAATGGATTGAGAAACGGCCTAAAATATAGTGGGAAATTGCACAACGTTCCACACATTGTGGCCAATCAAAAATGGGCCTTTGGGCTTTGGGGCTTTGACGGTTTGGCCCAGATTTTGGGGCATTGGGAGAGGGCTCTCGACCGAGAGTGGGGATTACCTAATGGTGTGGGGCCGTGGACAGGGCCCTTTGGACTGACTGACACATTTCGGCCCCTGAAAGGCCGAAGGGGGAAGGCGCCAAATTAGCATAAGTGCACATGTCCGGGGCAATTGGATATGCGCGACACAACACCCACAGCACAGCACACATTCATTCGCCTTTCGCAATATGGTCCCTAATTAAAAGGCACACAGCCGTCCGTCCATCCGCTGCCTCTGATGGACAGCCGGATGGGCACAACGGCACGCCGAAAACTTAATGGCCTCTCATGTCCGCCTGCCGCTCTTTGCCCTTTGCGCGACCGACTGGTGTTTGTTTTATTCGGACAGCCACGGACATTGGACACTGACTGGATGGATGCTCCGAAAGGGAGAAAGAAGCCAAAACGAATATTTTCAACAACTGGAGGGTCTGTGTTTATGTTTATTATGCTAGCACTATGTCTGACGCCCTCTTCTTGTTGGACCTTGGTTCAGGGCAGTGGCCCTTCGAAAGGATTCAGAACACACCGATTCCCCCACTGTTTTGCCATTCCCAGGGGATTTTTAGCCCTCTCTTCTGTCTTCTGTCTTCTGTCTGCTCATTCGCGCACTGGCGAGGAATCGGCCACTTGGAAGAATGGCGCAACAGGCGGAAAACAACAAAAGGGACACAAGAAATGCGGCTCTCAATGAAACGAACAATCGGAGGGCCAATTGAGCACGACACGATTTGGAAGAAGAGCGAATGGCGGCAAACAACGCGGCGAACAAGGAAGCGGATGGATGGTTGGTTGGAGAGATAAGCCAGGGGCGCACAAAAGGCGCATGGGCAACAAAGAAATGTGTGCAGAAGCATCGAAGGAGGAGGGGAAAAGACGGAGACAAATGGAAGGGGATCTGACGGCAAGGGGGCTTTTAAATGAAAGCTATGCCAGGATTGAATCTCCCCTTTTAAGGGGCGGATGAAGCGGAAGCGGATGAGACAGACTTACAATGTACACACTTTGGTCTTTGCTGGGGACTTTCTTCGCCGTTTTGCGCCAATTGATTGGGCCAAGGTGCGCGCAAATCATTTCATTCGGGAGCAGTTCTGAGCGCACAAAGCCAACAGCGGTCCAATGGTCGTTGGGTCGGGGGAACCGCGCATCGGCCCTAAGCCGTTGATTACATAGAAAATGAATGGGGGACAGGGCAAAGCAAAGCAAGGCTAAAGGAGAGGTCAGTCGGCAGTCCCCGGTCGGAAGCGGGGACTGGGCGGCACAGCCAAAAAGGATTATCGAAATGTGGGGCCCAAAGGGAGAAGTCCCCCATAAATTTGACGCCCAAACTCAAATGGGCGATAAGATCTATGAAATTTGAATGGCCCAAATGAAGTGTCCCGATGGCCAAAGGCTATTATCGGACTTTGGCTTTAAAACCAAAAGTTTAGATTGCCAAAACGCGAATAGGTATTACCGATCTAATGTTTTCAAAAGTGCAGGACATTTGATCTGCCAAGTGTGTCCAGAATGTCAAAAGGTCAAAACAGGGCAATGGTTCTTGGGCAAGTCCAACAAAAGGGCGTTATGAATTGAGCCAGAGACCTCGATGCTGGTGAGCATTTTGAATTCGCCAAGCGGATTCCCCGATTGACCGTTAAACGAAGGAAATCCGCTGGGGGAGAGAACAGTGGACGGGTTAATGGAGCGCAAAAGGGAAAAGTGCCATCGCCTGTCTCTGGACGGGGACGGGGAACGACGAATGGTGAATGGCACATTGTGAGCGCCAAATTGAGTGAGGGAAGGCACAACAATGGACGGGGAATGGGAATGGGAATAATGTTCGAATGGAGTAGTGAGGGGCACGGGCACATTTGTGAGTTTGGGGAAAGCCAAAAAGTTTGGCACTTTTGCCACATAATTGGGTGGGCTCCGGTCGAAAAGTGCCAAACCTTTGTGCGCCAGAAGAGAGTTTCCCCCCTCCCGCAGAGGGCAATTTAATTAAATGTCTGTTGTGCCTCCCTCCCGATTGAGAATGGACACAGCCAATTTTGGCGGCGGCGGAACTAATGACCTGAGGGGGCGCTTGAGGCCCACTTGGGAGAGGCCAAATAGGGGGAGAGCCATTTTCCGCAATAAACGACACTTCTGAAAGGCTCAAATGCAATGTTTTGTTGGGGAACATTTGATTTTCGGGTCCAGAAGATTTCGCAATCAAAGATTCGTTTTATTTTCGCTAGCAACGGATAAATTTATTTGTAATTGAAAGGTCAAAAAACTTGGACTTTGCGCGCAAATTCTGCAGAAAACTCTTCGAACGCCCAGCACCAACTCTCCGACAGCCATTGATTGCCCCTCCAGAGGTAATTGGTTCCAATTCCCCGGAAATTGCGCTGAGACTTGGCTCAGAATTTTGTGTTTAGAATTGCGAAGCGATTTTTCAGAAAATGTCTTTTTGCCCCGGAAAGTGAGTCATTTCGGCAATAATACGCAAACAGGGGGAGAGGGAAATGATGAATTGGGGGCCCAAAAGATGGCATGTTCGCGAGGCATCTGTCACGCGAGCAAAAAGGCGGGCATTTGTCCCCAAACGGGGGAAGGATTTGTCCAGTCTGGACGCAAAACAAAGGGATTTGGGGTCTCTCTGGGGGTTGTTATTAGTCACGGACTGGAGAGAGAAGAGAGGGGCAGAGAGTGGGACTGGAGGGGGAAATAAAAATATTTGTTCTATTTGAAAATTGGCGGAAACTGGAAAGGCTAACCCAGCGACAACATATAGGAATAGGAATGGGAAATGAATCGACAAACTAGTATAGGTTTTCAAAGTTTGGATAAATTACGCTTAAACCTTGATTGTGAATAGATTTAAGATCGAATCCAAATATTGACATAAAAATTAGAATTGATTCGCCAAAAACAGGAGGAACTATTTTAGTAGAGTGTAAAATGTGGGGAGACATTTTCCGTTCGGGGCAATTGGATTCTCTGTTTGCCCCCGACAGGTGTGAAGGGGCCCATTTGTACAGTTCGGGTGCCGGAAACGGTCCGTCCGTTTGCGGGCCCCCAAAGGGGATTGACCCCTGTGCCCTGTCGCCCTGTGTGGGTGACCTTTGCGCGCCTTGATGTGCCGATCCATCTTCCGCCGCCGGCGCTCGTTAATCCAAAATCTCCGCGCACAGCCCAAGCAATACCAAGAAGAGCACACACATAATCCCAATTGCCAATCCATCCGTCCAACCCCAACCTCTGTCCCTGAGTCTCTTTGCAAAATGCGCTCATTGAACTCTCCGAATGGGTGGGAACGGGAACGGGGAGAGAACGCATCGCCGCACAATGCGCACAACAAAATTCAAAACAAATATCATCTTGAACTTGAGAATCGGGGTTTGACTTTTATTCTTCGACTGAATGAGTGCGTGCGGAATCTGGTCCCTAAGTTGGCCAATCACATATTGGAG
This sequence comes from Radopholus similis, assembly GCA_013357305.1. NCBI lineage: Eukaryota > Metazoa > Nematoda > Chromadorea > Rhabditida > Pratylenchidae > Radopholus > Radopholus similis. The sequence continues at coordinate 38,686 of VAHH01000186.1, forward strand.
TACTAGTTGGCCAGAAGTTGGGTCCGAATGGGGGTGGGTTCCGATTTGTGGGTGTCCAGACGTGCAGAGAGCGTGTGATTTTCGCACCTCCCTGTCCCCCGGGGAGCAATTGGCCCTTCGGATTGGCGCATGTGCTGCTGAGTGGCTACGGTGGACTCATCGGGGGCCTCCGCCAGTCCACCCCAGTCCACCTCCACACACACATTGGGCGCTCTGGCGCCCTTCTAATCCGCCCTTTGTGATCGGCCCTCTCACCAACGATCCATCCCCCATCCATCTTTCGCTGCACGCGCCACCAAAATTCCGTCGTCCCAAGCCCAAGAGGTGAGTGAGTGCTGCGTCTCTGTTGTGAGTCGTAAAAGTGACGACGCCGGGGAGAAGAAGAAAAATGACGGAGATGAGAGAGAACAAGGACAGCAGCGGCAGAAGGGGAAGGGGAAGGGGCTGGTTAGGGTCCTTGAAATTCCGTAGGTGGACATTGAAGAAAATTGGAATTTTGAAAAATGTGGGGAACAACCAAGAAAATACTTTAAAATCATTTTGTATTGAGCACTCTCTTGGCTTGACAAAGGCGTCTGGTCTTTCAAAAAGGGAAGTTGTGGGCCACCACTACAACGGCAAAGGGCCTTTCGGCTCTCGCATGTGGAGGGGAACTCTTTAATTAACGGTTAAGGGGTGTTCTGAGTTGGTCTGGGGAAAGGGAATGCGCCGGTGGGAACCGAACCCATTACCCGAAAGGGGTCTGTTCCGGGAAATACGATTGCATATTTTGCGTTCAAGGGATTTTGGTTTGGTGTTTTGATTTTGGGTGTGCAATTTGGCGGGCTAAGCGCCGCTGGGAATCCTCCTCCAACAACAAGAACAGCCTTTTCTCGGGGAAGCCGCCAATCTTTTGCCCAAACTTTGCGCTTCGCCTGCCCTGCAATTACGCAAAATGGTGCGCTGAAAATGAGCCTCCGCTGCCTGGCAGAAGGACCGGGGACGGGGAGAACAGCGCAATTAACGCGCACAGCCAAAAGATTGGACGACATTTTTGGCGCGGGGATTGGATTGGATTGGATTGGAGGCGCTGCAATGGGATTACGGAGCGGCGCCGCCCCAGAAGCAGCGGAATTCGGCTGAGCGCACATTTGGGCGGCACAAATCGACGAAAGACTTTGACGACAATTTTGGGGCTGTGAAATTGTGGAAACAGTGCACTGGAAATGCATGAAAATGGGCTCCACAATTCGGCCTAAATGTGTCCCAATTAATGCGGGTTATTTTGGCTATTCCCCTCTCCTTCTGCTGCCGGTGAATGGTGATTATGATTTGTGTTGATTGGGAATATCAGAGAGATTGGCATTTACTAAAAATAAAAATACTTGAAAGTCGCAAAACTTTGCACAATATTCCATTGGTCCATTTGCCTTTCGCTAATTTTCTAATGGATTTCATCTAAAACAATTGAGCACTTCATCCAAGGCCATTTTCGGTTTATTAATCGACACAGGCGAATACTCTCAAGTCTCAATGTTTCAATGAACTGCGAAGCGACAACTCTTTTTGCATGGGACCCGAAAAGGAGAGAGTTAGAAAATTTGCAATAAGTCCAATGAAAGTTCCAATGTCCTGAATAATTGATTTGGCATTTGGCATTTGAATTTGGATAACTCTCTGGCGGTGGTTCTGCCCAAAGGCAGACTCATCTCAACGGCTCAGGGCATCGCTCAAATGTGTCACTCATCAGCGGGGGAAGCGATAATAAATTGGAGGCGGACAGGACAACGGACGGGGGGTGGACGGTGGACCCATTCGGAGGAACAGCCGACGGGATTTGGCCCCCGGAATCGGCGGCGGCGCAACCCAAAGGCCGGCACAACGCTCGTAATCGTAAAAGGACGGGCGAACGAACAAATGCGAAATGTGTGCAGGGGCTGGGCAGAGACGGGAGAGAATGTAGGGAGCATTCGGATCTCGAGAAAAAGGCCAATGTCGAAACGGAGAAATCCCGAAATTTCACCGATTCATGGAGACTGGGGTTTCGATGGGCCACCCACCATTTGGCAAGGAATTCGGCTCTAAAAGGGAGATACACATCCCGGAGAGTGATTTGATTTGTTGGGGTTCCGTTTTTATTTTGGGACTTTTGCCGAAATGGTTTTTTCAAAATTTCTGAAATATTCAGCCAATGGCCAATGGCCTCGTCTTTAATGCGCACTGACATTTTGGAGACTTTGCCCGTCCAAGTGGGTCACTGCATTTCACTCTCTGCCGGGGAGTCAGTGATTTGTCGCCAAATAATTTGGTGCGCCCAATGGCCTTTGCCCACTCCAAAAATTGCCCATAAAAAGGCGCAGGGGCAGCAAATAAATTACGCGACTTCGGGGCAAAAAGCCTGGGAAAGGGGGACTGCTAAATGCGGCGATTGGTGGCTGAGATGCGCGAATGAATATTTCGCGGCAATTGGGCGCAATCGGGGCAAGTCATTCGCTTTCAGTTGGGGACTCTGAAACGGTCATAACTCATAAAATCCCGGGTAAAACGCCAAAATACAAATCCAAGTTTAAATAGAAAAATGTTGAAAATGCTTGTGATATCCATAAACCATACTGTTCTCTTCTGTTCACTCTTACTGCTGCTGCTACCTCACATCAATGGCTCAAACTGCAAATAAGCAATTGGCGGTGGCTCATCTACTGACTAAAAAGTAAAACGCGAACATTTCGTGGACTCTACTGAATAAAAATTGGGGTAATAGTTTAACCCATGGGAAGGGCCTTAGCCTCGTTTCTTCGGAGGTTCTGCGCGAATTTTATCCGCCCACTCATCAGAGCCCTCAACCTCCCAACCTCCCAAGTGCCTGCACATCCTCCTCCGCTGTTTGCTGTTGTGGGATTGGGCGGGCACTAATGCAAAAATAATTGTTGACACGACTCAATTCATTATTAGACTCCCCTTGCGCCGCCTCGGCGCCGCCTTTCCCTCATTTGTGGGTGCACTGGGGCGCGAAGAATGCGGCGGCTGTTGGCGCGCAAAGCTACAAAATTGAGTGGGGATTGGTGCAAATGGAAATGGCTGTGGCAGGGGAGGAGAGGAGAGGGCACACACTTGGCACGGAAACATGGCAAAAGAAATGCAAAAAAGCATACATTGATTGGACTTTGGGTAAATGAGGAAATGTAAAAAACGAAAAACCTCATCACTCATCAGGTCAAGACACTGTGTTCGTGTGTTCCAAGGTTCCAACTTCCAATCAGTAGCGGGTTGAATACGAACAGCAAATGACTGGACAAATGTTAAATACGCGATATATGTAAGTAACTGTGGATGTGCATTTTCCAAATGTAGAGGTATTTTCAGAGGTTTTATCACTCAAAAGAAAGTATAACTTATGGTTTTCGGCATATTTTTGCCAAACCCGATCATTTGTTTGGCATTATAATACCATTTAGGTAAAAGTGTGGTGTTTTCTAAGAATGAATGGGGACTATTCTAGAGGCACAATATAATGAAGAGGCAGAGGGATCGGTGGCTGAGGGATTGTGTTGTCTGTGACAATCACTAATATCGCATGCACTGCGGAGTGTGGGTGGGGAGAACGGAGAGAGCAGAAGAAACGCGCCAGATAAGGAAAGTGGTGGGGAGCAGGCCGTCCGTCCCCCTTCTTTTGTCCATTCATCAGCCGCCATTTTGCCTTCAACAACGTAAAGCGGATTAAATCGACGGACGCAAATGCACCGCTTTTTGCTCCGCAAGATCGGGAAAAGCGACACACAACTTTATGCTTTTTGGATGAAAGGGGCAATCGACAAACACACACACAAAGCCTTCGCGCGCACAGCCCCCACTTTAGCTTTATCTGATGCAACGACGGGTTTAGGCGGCAAAGGTGCGCAGTGACCCATTCATTCTGAGGAGATTAATAGAGTACAGTCGGAGAAATGGGGAATTTAAAATCACATAACTTTTAGCATAAAAATTGATTTTTTAAATATTTCCCACATTAACTGGGGTCATAGCCCCGCTTGAACTGCCAAAACGTGGAAACTGGAAATACTTATGCAGTGTCTGGTGTGCTTAGCCCACAGGGGTTTGCGCGCTTATTCCGGGAATGTGTTTTCGCGCAAAAGTTTTGGGACGCGGGACAAGTGGACGCGCCATTTGAATGGGAATGGGAATGGTCGCGGCCGAGTCAAGTGTTTGGGCGGCAGCTGGGAAATCACTTTAAGGCGACCGGCGCTTCAAGTGCCCACTCTGTGCTGGGCGTGAGAGATTGGACAGCCCAATCCGGAAGAAGAAGAAGGAGTCAAAGAGTGAGTTGAGTGATTCACTTCCGCCGACGGAAAAGGCAGGCATGAGGACTCGGGACTGGGGACAGTGGGGACCCATTTGGGGGAGGGACTGGGCGAATGGGAACAGCCGAACAGCGGCAGCAGAGACAGCAGAGGGACAGGAGACAGTGGACTCTGGAAACAGCGGACAACAGAACAGTGGACAGAGAACACTCCTCAGTCCGCCCACTTTTGGATTTTGTGCACTGGGAATTTGGGAACAGTGAAACAAAAGGCCAGGCAATTGACGGAGATTGGCAAATATGTACCTAATATAATGCAAAAACAAGAGTCCGAAGCGAATTAATGGATTTTAATTTTATTAAATACTCTTTGAACTGTTGATTACCATTTATCATTTACATATCACTTAATACGTGTGTATGTATCAGTCCCCACTAAAAATGGGAGAGGATGGCCCAGAATGGATGGACCATCTTTTTCCACCGGTCTGATTAATTTCACTCCAATCGGTGCTGAGAATGTACTGTTTCGAATGCTCCCAGCTGGGAAAGGCGCCAGCCAAAAGGGAGAAGGTTCGCAAAAAATCTAGGCTAATTGCTCTGGGGAAATTGGAATTGGAATGCGTCTGATTAATTAAAATTAAGTCTCTGCTGGACAGATTCATTCCACTTCCCTTGGTCTGCGGAGGCAGAAAACGTAAAATCTCTGTTCGGATTTCGCACTCTTTTTTAAAGCGAAAAGAGTCGTAAAATTGAGGCAAAAAGGAGAGGACAGAAGACCCACAACCCATCCAACCATTGTGTTGAGTTGCCCTTTCACATCCGGGCAAAAGACAATGGAAATGGAAAGGCAAAAAGGGGATGAGGCGCCCTCCTTTGGCTTTGGTCACCGCTCCCCTTAATGGGAGAGTTGGAGTGAAAGAAATGGCTGGGACTGGGCATCAGATTTCGGCAAATGCACTTTCTGAGGGGAAATGTCGAAAAATGACCATTCCAGGGGAAATTGGAGAGAACCCAAAAACCAATGGTTCCAGGCCAAAAGCCCCAAATGATCTGGTCAGTCCCAGTTCTGGGCTCCTGGAAGGTCCAATTCCGTGTGCAAACAACAGACAGACAAAGTGGACTGCCGTCTCCTCCAGAGCCTCCAGCCCAGGCCCAGGTGGTCCAACGCCAAGCGGCGGGCACATTGTTGTTGCCCTAATTGGGCTCGTTTCGGGTCCAACCCGGGCATAAATAAATAAACAGACGGACGGCACCGGCAAAGGAAATTGGCTGAATAAACGGGAACCCCAACAACAGGTGAGCAAGCAGCCTGCTGTACGGCCGCAAATGGGGGCTAGCAGCAGAGGCCAGCAGTCCAGTAGGCCGCAAAAGAGACACATTTAGATAGGCCACAAGGGACTGGGAGTAGTTGCTGCTGCTCAAATGGACTGGGGGCCTCTGCTGTTGGGGGTTGGAACACACCAGTCACCACCGTCACTGTCCAAAGTCCAGACAGACGGCTGCTCAACAAGAAGAAGGCGCACTTTGGAATTCGAAAAGCGATTGTGGACCTGTTCAAACGGAGGTTCTGGGTGGGAGGCAAAGACACTGGATTCACCCTCCATTGACCGTTGTTCGAGAATTCAGAGGTCTCCTCGTCAGCCTCCGCATGTCCCATTAACCCATTATTGCTTCATTTGCATTTTATGACCGCCTCCCCTAATTCCACTGCTGATGGACAAGAGTCGTCTTCCCTCCTTTGGCCATCTTGTCCATCATTCGTCTTCGCTACCGCACACATTCCTCCATTTGCCCATCCTTCTGCGACCTCATTGGGCTGGTCAAATGGCCAATGGCCAGCCAAGGAAGAAGAGACGAAGATTGACTGACTGACACCCCAATCCGTCCAAATGGGCTCAATTAATCGCATTAAGAGAGTCAAGTTTGATGGCGCACAGTGTCCCTTCGCAATTTCCAACTCGAGTGGAGGGGATGAGACTCATCGATGAGTGACAGGCCAAAGCAAGAAGGGGGAGAGATTATTGGGCCCGCAAAAGAAAGCAGCTGCTGCTGTGCGGGGACCCGAAACCAGAAAGCAAAAAGCGAGTGGCAACATTGGAAATTAATTTTTGGGTTCTGGAAATCTGTAGGGATAGGTCTCTGATTGAGAGAGAGGTGCTCTGGAACAGTTTCTGCTGGAACAGTGGGGCATCAAAACTCCCTTTCCTGTGGACTTTCTTTGGCCCATCTTGTGCGGGAGCAGTTCCAACCGCCTTCTACTAATGCTCTCCTCAATCCTCACGTCATCTGGCGATTGATTCCCTATAAAACAAAGGTCGCTTCGACTTCCGAACCGATTCATTTTTAGGGCCCTCTCCTGTTTTCAAAAGGCCACAATTGCCTCTTCCTTCTTTTGCCCCCTTTCTTTGCTCTGTTTGGGGGCAGCAGTTCCCAATTCTCAACTTCTGCGAATGCATTTCCGTTTACTATTTATTTTGTGCAAAATATTTCCTTTCAAAGGTGCACATTTCCCTCCCACTCGGCACTTTATAATTGGCGAATGGGGGAGAATTTTGGGGAGCAGCTGTGTGCTATATTCTGGTGCGCCCAATTGGCCATTACCCCGGCCGCGGGGGGCACTCACTCCCAACGGACGAATGGACGACGGATGGACCGAACAATTCACCACAATTTATAATGATCGCCAATCCATCTTCTCCGCGGCCAAAACAAATCATCGCGAGAGCCAAAAGATTGATGCGTCCAATCAAATGAACTGAAAGGGGAAGAATCCATTGTTTCCAAACCGATTTTGTTGGGTCATCTGTCCCAAGTCCTCCCTCCTTCTGCGTGCAATTCAATCCCATAATTTGGGGGCAGAACAGCGCGCGTTAATTGGATTAATTTGGATTAATTCGCACCACTCTCTCGGATTTCCCGCTAATCAGAACGCCCAAAAAATGGAAAAAAAGAAAGAAAGACAGAAAGCAATGAAAAAATGAAAATGCAATGTTTTTGAAACAAATTATATCGATAAATGATACGAGATGAAGGAAGAATGACACCAAGATGGTCGGCTGACATCCTCTGATGGAATTAGAATCCATTCAAGGTCTGATTTTGAATAGTTTTACTTACGCTAGATCTCATTAATTCTCGTGCATTGCTTTAATTGCTAAGGAACGACCGTCTTGCTCAGCGTTTCGCAGACTTGTAGCCAACGGATAACGATTGACTCCTTCAATTTTCAATCCCCATCAAATCCAAATACAACTTTAAAAACTATTATTTACTATTTTCGTAAATTGGAGTTTTATTATTCATTTTCTGAATTTGACAATAATACATGTTTCGTGTGTTTGAGCAAGTGTCAACTGTTTGGGGCACACCAACACTAGTAGAACTCTGTCCTAGGCGAACAGTCTGGCCAGTTCCGGTTCGGGCACGCGTCCGTCCTCCAGCCGCTGCCGCAGCCCCTCCTCCAGCGGCCGGTACTCCCGGGAGCCCGGGTCCAGCACGAACAGGCGCTCCTCCTCCCCGCAATGCCTGGCCAAGCCGACCCGCTTCAGATGCGTCTTGATCAGCTTGAAAGTGCCTGAGAAGAAACAGTAGTTCATTTATTTTGAGTCAAATACAATAGAGTTTTTGAATATTTTATGCATTTTATTTAAGTTGAAAAGTATTTAATTTAAACTATTCAAAATATAGAGTCACACCCAAAGGACCGCCACATTTTTTGATTTATCATCTTTTTTAATTTAGCCGCTTCCAAATTCTTTTGTGAATCCGGATTAGCAATCGGGAATAGCCACCTAACACCCATGTCAAAGCCCAAAGTGTAGCCATGGCTTTTTTAGTCTAGCCAAGGCAAGCTTAGCTTAAGCTTAGCCTATGTCTAAGCGACGCAGTTCCAAAAATCAATAACGCATTGATAAAAATTAAAAATGATAAATCAAAAAATGTGGGGTCTTTGGGTGGCGACCCTTTGATCGGTGGTCCTTTGGGTTGACCCTCCGAATATATTCAAAGTGCCTGTCTTGTCGACTGCGCTGCAAATGCGGATGAAGCGGGGCACCGCGTACGGGGGCAGACTGGTGCGCAGCCGTGTGCCCAGCTCCCGCAGAAAGTCCTCAACAATTTTGGCGCTGATTTTTCTGCCCGTTTCGGCTTCGGACCTGGTCAGAGCCCGCCCCGCCGCTCTTCACCAGCGCAGCCATCCCGACGCTGCCCTCGAGGCCGGCCACCACCACGCCAAACACCACCGCGTCAATGATGCACTTGAGCGGCAGCAGCACTGCCTGCAATGCAAAGAGGTGAGAAGTCAGAACCCTTTTAAAGAATGGACATGCCAATTGCCAACCACATTCTAGGAAATAAAATGTGCAGAATTTTTAAACTTATTTTCCTAACTTGCGGTTGGCGGACATTTATTAATAACTCTTTCATAATGAATAATTATACAGA
>VAHH01000187.1:0-47305 GCA_013357305.1 Radopholus similis
GAACGCACATTTTCGCTGTTCGTCCCTTCTCTGCGTCTATGACCAATGTGCGTATTTGTGCGTTTTGTGCTTTTTGCCACCCCTACGTAATACGTATACCTCGTAAAATGTAAAAAGGACAAATTGTTCAAAATCAAAGTGCCAAATTCAAAGTAATTCGCTCTGCAGGAGCAGGAGTGTCCTAAACTAAGCTGCCCGCCCCCATCTGGGTCGCCTCAGCTGGCCGACACCCGTTGGACATTCTCCAACAGTGCCAAAATGCCGCTCTCAGAACGGCCACTGGCTTCCTCTGTATGACATATGATGATTGATGATACCACCACAATGAATCCTCATTCTCCTGTTAAAGAACACATAGGCGACCGATGAAGTGCCCCGCGAAAACTGCCCCGCAAGGAGATCCTGCTATCTTTCCCGCCATCCTACTTGGCTAACGTTAGGCTTAGACGTTAGCCAAGCTTAAGCCAAGTTAAGCTAATCTTGCCTAGGATTAGAATCCCTCTACAAAACAGATACAAAAACACGAAACTGATCTACCATAACAACAAGATATTAGATTTTTTTGAAATGGCTACTGTATTATTCCGTTAAAAGTTAAAAACCAATAATTGATATGTTTTGTTCAACAACACCGAATCACATTTAGTGTTTTCACATTTCATCAATTCTCTCTCTGGTTTCTTCTGCTTGCTACGATTGCATTCCATATGCTGCTACTCACTTGGAATGCGTCGCCCGGCTCTCTAACGGCTTCTCCGTCCAATGCAACCATGCCTCCAGCGCTTTCTCCCGGCTGAACTCGGCATGCCAATACAGGAATGATTTCGACCGCCGGATCAGAGAGATGGGCACAAGAGTTTATGTTGAGCAGAATGCGTGCCATGTGCACACGGGAGTACAGCGCAGACCAGCGGACGAAGGACAGAAACATCGGAGTAGAATGGAGACGAGCGGAGGGCAAGTAGGGCAGGTCGGAGCCGATGTGCGAGATGGTGGATAGCGACACGAAACAGAACTCGTCGTCGATGTTGCGCCAGTTGGTGGGCACTGGCCGATCGATTGGCGGAACATTTTCACTGTCCATCACCATTCTGGTCCACTCCCTCTCCTCCTCTTCATCCACTTGCTCGTCAAAGTGCCCCTCGCCGAACTCTTCCCGGCTTTGATCGATTCCAAAGCGCAATTTGCGCATCATATCCCGCAATCTTGGTCCGTCAGGCATCGGCAAATAAGAGATTCTTGCTCGGTAGCGGGCAACACTGGGCAGTCGGGCAATACGTAGAAAGGCCTCTAGATGCAAACTTACATTTGAAAAGTAATGAATTGGAGTCTGAATTGAGTCATTTTAGGCTTTATTCAATGGACCATTCTGAAAATATAGAAGATAGGACTTCATGCAGTTTCAACTCATTTTGGTGCAAAATTAATCCCCTCGCTTTTCGTTTGTACTTATTTATGTAAACATTCCTTCCTATGGTCCATTGAATAAAGCCTAAAATGACTCAATTCATTCCTGGGAGTACCCAAATGAAGACGGGCCATGCCAATGCAGCGGAAGCGCTCGCTGCAGATGTCGATGTCGGCCATGAGTCCCCAACTCAGTGAGAGAAACATCATCCTGGTCGGCTGCTCTCCTTGGAACTCTGCTCTGTATAGTTTCAGACGGCGGTATTCCGGCCGAACAGCCATCAGAGCAATTTCTCGGCAGAAGGTGCCGCGCGGGGAGAATGGTTCGTTTGCGTTGTAGGCGATCGATGCGGCAAGGGCATTTCCAGTGCCCATGGGCAAATGCACAATCGGCAGTTGGAGCGCCCTGGCTCGGTCCTCCCGAGAAAACAATCCATTAATCGCCTCCGCCACGATGCCGTCCCCTCCGCCAAGGGCCAGTGCACTCCACCCGTCCAGGTCAAGTCCAGCCGCAATTTTCTCCGCGTGTCCAGGGCTTTCGGTCGTGCGCGTTTCATAGAAGATTCCGGCTTTTCTCCACAACGGCTCTACTTCCCGCTCCCACAGTTCGGCCGCGCGCCTCTGACCACTGAACGGATTGAGCAGAACCAGAATTCGCAGAGGTTGTCCGAGTGGAGTGTGCGGGGGAATGGCTGAGTGCAGACGCAGCCAGTCATGAAGTGCGCACTTCAAAACGCCCAATTGGCTGGAATCATCCATGCAGAGCTGGTACTGTCGCAAAAGGCGTTGTCCATCGGTCAGCGGGTATGCGGAGAGCAACAGATGGTTGCTTTCTGCGCTGGTGATGGAAGTGATTTCGTCGGGTGATAGAGAGATGGCGTTGTCGGAAGTGGAAAAACAGGCAGAAGAGGGCGACCAGGAAAAAGGTGAAGCAGGAGAGGCACCGGAAGAGGGCCAGAGCAGGGACAGAAGGCGCCAGCGTGAGGATGGAATTACGGGAAGCAATGAGCCAGAAAAGCACAGAGTGTCGGGAGAGGACATTGAGCAACTGGCAAACGGGAAAAAAGTTTAATGATGAGAAAAAGAAATAAAATCTGGAAGTTGAAGCCTTCAAAAAATAACCGATCATTTTCAATTTATTTATTGTCACATTTTGCCAAAAAAAACGTAATTCCAAAACTCAACCAATTAAAAATTAAATGAAGATTAGTGATGATGCGAGATCATTATGGCCGTTCATCGAACCGTTGTTGTGCGCAGCGAACACTTTGCGCGCATTCATAAATCTCCTCCAAGCTGACGAGTGGTACAACATCAGTTTGGCGCCCTCAATCACTGCATTTGCGTCCAAAAAATCGCGCTTCTTGCCACCAGAAACTGAGAGAATAACAGATTTGCGAGAAGTGTTTTGAAACTGTGACCATTGTTTCTAGAGAGGAAGGAAAAGCTGAGAATGGTCGATATGAGGAACTGCTGTCCCTTGGCGTTCTTCGCATAAAGGCGTTTTGCCAAATGGTACAGCAGTTCGATGTCGTCTTCCGCCACCACTGCCTTCTGGTTCAACTGCAGCTGTTGTTGGAGTGCCCTTTTGGCGCGATCTACAGAGCCCAGATGGAAGTGTGCCTCTGCTTCGACGAATATTCTCAGCTGGGAGAACAACAAGTGCAGTTGGCCGAGTCGGGCCAGCATTTGCAACAGATCCTTGTGTGGCCCATCAGTTCCAAAAGCGGGTGAGCTCAGATGGGAGTGCAAAGCGGAGTCGCAATGTGGAAGTGCGCCCGCCCACTCAAAGGGCACCTTGCCGAGTCGTTTTGAAAGCTGCTGAATTTGCCTGGCCGTCACCAATTTGACGAGCGTGCCTAGCCCGATCAACATCCAATTCTGCAACAAAAACGTTTGCGGACCAAAAACTCAGTGAATTTTGCCTTGAGCGACGAAAAAAAGTTGATTGTGAACTTGACGTCATGAGACTCATATCCACGCCATGCAGATTCCATTTTGTTGAACAAATGGGCATTGGGTCGAGTTGCCGAAAGCATGAAATCGAATATTCTGCCGACGAGCATTTCTTGTTGGGAAATGCCTGAAACACATGGGTCGACGGAAGGGGTGTTCTGGAAAAGCACATTCTAGCTACATTTGCCCTTGTGCTATGGCTGACCGTCGAGTTTGCGTACTTCTTAGCCACATCCGCGTCCACTACTGCTCGGAGCTGTTCCGTCCAAATTTGGATGCCGTCCCGTATGCCCACGTGTTCGCACACAAACAAGAAAGTCTTGCGGAACTGCTCCAGCTGAGTGTCCCTCTGCCGAAGCGCAACTGCCACATTTGGCTCTTTGAACGACGCAAAAATTGTATTCAGTCTTTGGAGCAGCTCGCGCCGGAGTCCGTCGCAGAGAAGGGCCCTCGGTTGGATGTTGACGTCGCCGAGCTGTTTGATGCAGGTGTTCGAAATGCCCAGCGAGAGCTTCGAAATTTTATGGGTGAATTCCGCCAAATTCCTTCTTCGCGGCAAATCCGCAAAATCGCGCAGGCAAATTTTCTCCACGAACACTGAAGTGGAATCCTTGGGGAAGTATTTTTGCAGTTGGTCCATTTCTTCGAAAATAGCGCGTGGAATTGCCTGAATTGGCGCAAAACAAATAAATGTCTCCATGAGAGCACATTTACCTGTATGACCGTTCTGAGCTTCAATTCCAGCACTTTGTAATAGAAGGCCGAGAGCCGTTTCCGGCTCTCGGCGTCCATTTGGGCCCAAATCAGGGCGGGTATCGAGCCCGCGATTTTGAGGAAAATGAACTTCACCGAGAGGGCGTCGTCCTCTCTGAGCAGCTGTTCCATTTGCGCGCAATGTTCATGCACAAAGTGGAACAAGTAGGTGGAGTCGATGCGCCCTCCAGTCTCCGAGGTCTCTCCAAGTACGCAGATTGTCTGCAGCCGCTGCAAGTCGGAATGGGCCAGCAAAAGGAATTGACGCAAAAGAAGCTGCTGCTGGTCGCCCCCGCTGATCTGGAACTGAAGAACCTCCGAAACACGAGTGCGCAAATGGTCCAGTCGGTGCTCTAAATCCGCACTCTCCGGCTGCTGCTCTTGGCTCAGTTCTTCAATCCCCATCTTCACCGATTCCAACCATCCAACGATACGCTCTCAAATGCAATAAATTCCGTCGTATGAACATTTCCATTTTACAGCCCACCTGTTCTTCGGTCTGATTTTAACGTCAAAGAGTTGCGCAGAAATGCCAAAATCTGTGAAAAGTTGTCGCCGAGGCGAATTCTCAAACGCTTACTGCACTCGTCGCGCTTGTTGAACAAATAGGTTTTGGCCTTGAGAGAAATCACCATCCCATCAAAGTCAAATACTCTTTGAATGTGGGCACCTGTTTGAATTTGTACTCAAAGTGGGCTATTTGCTTGATGTAAGTGAACAGCTCCCGTTTGGCATTAGACGAGGCAATGTTCACCTGCTTCTTGTTGCGCAACATTGAGCTGTCTAAATGGAAGGGGCAAAACGACGCTAAATCATTCGGCTAAAATACTCCTCTTACACAAATGCAAGGTCAGCCATTTCAGCCGCGCGTTTAACTCGACCAATGTCTTCTCGTATGATTCAAAGTGTTCCAAGGACAAAAGGCCGACGGGCAAAGAAGTTGCACCGATTGCCTGCAAGTGTTCCTCCACTGTGGTGGCCGTTTGCGTTGGATCGATAGCACTCGAAATTGCGGCACTGGCTGCTTTGAACCGATCCCACTTTTCGAACAAATTCACTTGGAAGCCCAGGTGCAAATGCAGAACCTAGCATTTTTCAAAATAACAGTTCAAGTACGTAATTGGTAATTAATTGCCCATTTGCCGTTCAAATGGCTCTCAGCGATTTGTCGCATCACGGACAATTGGTTGTGTAAAGTGTCGTGGGCGGACTCAAAATACAGGCACATGTATAGCGCATTCTCATGCCATCCGTTGTGCGATCCCTTCTAATTAATATGTCAATACATCCAATTTTACAATTAGACGCACTTTGTGAAATCGCAGGAAATTAATCATGTGCCGAACAAAATTCTCATCTAAGCCAATTTCGCTGAAATATCACATTATAATATTGGTTTTTCCCTGCCTCCTACGTGAAACACGTCTCGTATACTCCTCGACGACTCCGGAACAGATTCACCAGTGTTTCCAATTTTTTCAGTTCAAAGTCCACTCTGCAATAATGATGCAAGCCCATTTTTACGATAGGTATTTGTATTCCACCTCAACCGGTAAAGCGCCACAAAAATACGCTCTCTAACAGCGTCGGGGAATTTTTGTTCGATCAGCAACAGGACAAGTCCCAACGAATGCAGCAACTTGGAGCTGAGCAAATCCAATTCTTCGGATCGCTTCAAACGGGCAAATTGTTCCGCATAAATGGCAAAATCTGCGGTGAAGCTAAACCAAGTGGATTTTAAGAGCGCAATAAATAAATCAAGTTTGACTCTGTAAAGTCCAAAATGAAATGGTAGATTTGGTCCAGCAGCCGTCCAAACGCCCCCAAATAGGTGCCAAATCGAGCGTAAAATTTGGAATCCAGGTGCCGGCCCTCCTAAACTCAATCTATCCCTTTTTTCATTTATATTTTTCACCTCTGATCGCTCGACAAAATCATTAAACGAAGTCCGATTTTCGAAATATGAGAAATCAATGAGCAATTTGTCGAATTCGCTTGATGAAATATTTGTGAAGTCATTTGGGGTAATCAATGCAATTCGGTGTAATTCGGCAATGATGCAGTTGCTGCGAACGGATAATTTTTCTAAAAGAACGAAGCAGGCGTCCGGTTGCTTGTTTTGTCTTGGCTTTGACATTTTTGTAATAATTTAGTATTAGAATTTATGATTACTATTACTAATTAGTAATCTATTATTATAGTTTGCTCCTGTTGAAGAAAAATAAAAATATTTTAGTACAAAATACGAAAAATGTAGTTACATTTACCGCTATACAGCTAATAGCTTTATTTCGATTCATTTTCATTATTTCTTTATCACTCAACCCTAGTCAGTTCCAATCGCTAATCACAAAGTGTCACGTTTGCATTTGTACCGTACCCCAAATGTGAGTAGGTAATATGTGATGACTGACGATGGGCGACTAGGTATTATCATTTATCAAGGTCTCATTAGAAATAAAAATAACCACACCATTTGCAGAATTGGCTTTTGTTCGAAAATCCAAACTCCCGAATAAATCATTTACCTATTTATTAATTAGGATGACTTCTGTACTTGACCAACTCAAAAAACATTCGACAGTTGTAGCAGATACCGGCGATTTTCACGGTACTTTCTTTCACTTGGTCAGTTAAAAAAGTGATTTAAGCCATCGAAACGTTCAAACCCACTGATGCCACCACTAATCCGTCTCTCATTCTGGCTGCAGCAAAAATCGACAAATACAAGGAGTTGGTGGGAAAGGCAGTTCAATATGCAAAAGTGAAGGCGGCGGGAAAGCCGCAGGCCAAAGTTCTGGCGCTGGCCATGGACAAGTTGTTCGTCTTGTTCGGCAAGGAAATCCTGCAAATTGTGCCTGGACGAGTCAGCACCGAAGTTGATGCGCGACTTTCTTTTGATAAGGAGGCATCCATCGAAAAGGCACTGAGTTTTATCAAACTTTACGAGGAAGAAGGCGTCAGCAAAGAGCGCATCCTGATCAAACTCAGCTCCACATGGGAGGGCATTGAAGCGGCCAAGTATTAAATTTGGCAGATCGGTCAAGTGAAAGCGGTAATTTTCAGAGAATTGGAATCAAAGCACGGCATCCATTGCAACATGACATTGTTGTTCAACTTCCACCAGGCAGTAGCCTGTGCACAGGCAAATGTTACCCTCATCTCTCCCTTCGTTGGTTAGAATAGAACGAAATTTCAAAAGATCTTTTGTGTTTATAGGCCGAATTTTGGATTGGCACGTGAAAAACACGGACAAGAAGGAATTTGACCGGGACACGGACCCAGGAGTGCAGAGTGTGCGCAAAATATACAGCTATTACAAGAAATTCGGACACAGCACCCAAGTGATGGCTGCTTCTTTCCGCAACACGGAGGAAATCAAGGGGCTGGTGGGCTGTGACTTGTTGACAATCAGGTGACCACCTTTTAATCCCATTCGACTGTTACTTCAATTCCAGTCCCACACTACTCTGCGAATTGGCCAAAGACCAGCAGAAGGTAGAGCCGATGCTGACCGTAGAGACGGCAAGGAAGCGTGATCTGCAAAAAGTTGACGTGGACGAGAAGGTCTTCCGCTGGGAGATGAACGAAGACGCAATGGCCTGCGATAAGTTGGCAGATGGAATCCGACGATTCGCGGCCGACGCCCTTTTGTTGGAGAAGCTTATCCAATCCCATCTCTGAGTGGGCAGACAAGAAATCGTGGTGCCATACTTCTATTTTAGTGCTCAGATTCAGATTTGGAATAGCGCTCATTCATTCCGGGCCGAAAATTCAGAACATTAATAACTTATTTTGATATATTGTAGTTTATAAGAGGAATAAATATTTTGCCAAATTGAATGTAGTCCTCAAAATAGGCTAAAACAAAATGTTTATGTCAAAGGCAATCAAATTAATATTATACCCTAACACCGTCAAAAATGAAAGGAATTAAAAGGCAAGATCAAGGTGTGGTGTTTAGATTAAACAGAGCAGGAGTATCGCATTAGTCAATTGGAGAGATAGTGATGGGCAGGTCAAAACAACAAGTGCTTGGCGGTAAAGTCAATCATAAAAAACCAGGGCTATTACTCAATCAAAACTTTGCGGCTTGTCCTCTCAATTTGTTGTCGTCGGGTTTTTGTTGTTCTGGACCGGCAAGTTCTCCTTCCCTTCACCTCTTTCTCCCGGTTCCATTACCAACTCGGCATGTTCTGAGTGTACATTGCCCAATTTGGTGGAGAATGCCTGCACAGCAATTCTGCAAAATTTATTTGATCAAAAATACTAAATAATAACAGACTTGAGCCCTTCTTCGTGGTTGACATCCGTTATCAGGATCCGCTTGTTACGCGCAGTAACTTTGCCAGCGGGATTGTCATTCAACAGCAGCTCGTAGTCTAAATGGTACATATATCCACGGAAACAATGAATAACAGGGGGACTAACGGTCAACGGAATTTTGCAACGGAATGACATTCTCCCAAGAGAGCAGCACACTGTTGTTTGTTTGTCGCTTGCACGCCAGATTGGTTGGGGTTGGCATGAGCAAGTGCCGAAACTTGAGGAGTTCTTGCTGCAATCTGAAGTCTTGTTGAGTCTCCAGGTGCTGAAACACAATCCAAATTTGGCATCAATTCCCCATTTTCGAACCTGTATCTTCGCTGCCAGTTCCTTAAATGTCTTCACGTGTTCCTCATTTGTGTGCATCAACAGTTCATTCAGTTTGCCGAGCTGATCCACCCTCTTCTGCAGTAGCTGTTGGTGACGGACTGCCTCAGACGGCGAACTTGTTCCAAGAATGCGTAATTTACGCGTCCAACCCTAAAAATCAAATAAAATTTTCTGCTAACTTATCTGTGAGCTTTTACCTTCTTTCTGCCGCTGCTACCATTACTCGTATCTACTACATACAATGGCGAAGCCTGTTGTTGTTGGCGGAGTTGGGCCACGGTTGAGACTGAGCGATCTATCTGGCTGGTTAGCGGGGAGTCAACGCCGATTGAATCTGAGGTGAGTGGCTTAGTCGAGGAGCTGTTGGGGAGCATTGGTCGCGGACCAGCACTGCTAAATTATTAATTTGATTTCTAATTCTATCATCGTTTGCGCTCACCCGATATTTTGCTCCTGACCCTCTGTGGGCACAAATGTGGTGTTGTCCGAAGGATGCGGCGAAAAGGCAACGCTTAGATTGGAAACTGGATCGGGCGGAACCCGACGAAATGGTATGCGAGTCACGGTTTTAGAGGCACTTCTATAACAAGCAAAATAATCAGACATTTTCTAGTGGAAAAAACTTGCTTGATTGGTGAAGATGGATTCTTCTGTGTTGTCAAATCCGGAGTTTTCAAGTTTTCAGATTTCGGTTTGGTGGGCGTTGTATAATGTTCAATTGAACCAACTGCTGGCGCCGGGGTATTTCGTATCGCCAGTCTCGGAGCCCCAGACTCAGGGTTCTTCTTCTGACCAATGGGTTTGTCAACTCGCTTCGATGTGGACTGGGCGTTGTATTCCCTTCTCTTTTGAATCACCTGTAGTTACGATTTGCTTTTAATAAGAGTTTGATGTTTCGGAAATGACAACCTTTCCCAGAACCTCGTTGTTGACCGCCAAAGCCAATTCGGTAGACAGAAGTGGACAGTGCTCGGTTAAATAGGCGCATAGCTTGGCATGTGCTCCGGTTGCTGGACGAAAGGATCGAGAACGGCCCTGGGCATGGAGCCATTCGCCTAAAACAAGGGGGAGTCATTAGTTAAAATAAAAATGTTTAGACCCTTGATTATTTCTTGTTCACTGAGCTGAATTCCGTCCAAAACCTTCAGGTCGCCGAGCACACACGAAAAAACGAACGGGCGGTAGGAGAACTAAAACAATCACGATGGATAAATGCGAGAATTGTTTGGCTGAACTTTTGTTAAACTTTTACCGTTTTATGCGAATCAGGACGTGTGCAAATGTTTCCGAGAACAGTGAGAAACTCCTAGATATAGGTAAATCGGATCCGCGATTGAAATAAATGGAAACAAACCAGCGGCTTGAATTGGTTCAAATGATGCATTTCGCAGAGATCGGCCACCAAATTGCCACCCAGATCCAGGGATCGTAAACTGGCCACCGGGAGCTTTGCACCAACGTCCCCCAAAGATCGAATAGAATTTCCGTGCAAGTTCAATACGGCTAAGGCACTCAATTTGGAGAGATCTGGCACACTCTTCAAATGGTTGGAGCTGAGGTCGAGTGTCGTGAGTTGGATGAGCTGGTCGAACGCAGGGAATTGCTGAAGTAAAAGTTGGCCAATAAACAACTGACCCAAAGTAGGTAACTCACTTCGATCCGGTTGTGAGATAAATCCAAGGTTTGAAGGTGGACGAAATTGTTCAATGCTCCCAGAGAATTGATTCGGTTATCGGCTATGTGTAGGTGCAAAAGAGAGTTGGCCAGTGGGGAGAAGGAGCGCAATTGCGAGAATTCATTCTGCGAGGCTTCAATCTGAGGGTGAAAAGGTATTTTTCGTATGTACATATATTAGAACACTGCTGACCTCGACACAGTGTTCAAGCGGCAGAATAGAACAATCCAACGAGCGAAGACCATTACTTGAGATATTCAGGCGGAGGATCGATCGCTGGTCCTCCTTTGGAATCAACTCAACGCCTTTCAGAGCAAATTGACCTCTCTTGGACAAGTCCAAAATCCCTTCATTGTCCACTTCGACTGACCCTGGCTCCGTAGCATTTGTGGTCGGATTGGTATTGGAAGACTCCAGATCCAGATACATGTTCTTCGAAGAGGAGAATGGTCGAGACGGTGTGCTGCTGACAAAAGATTGAAAAATTTGTTAATGTGTAAAGGTACTCTGCGAGCGAGAGGGAGATTGAGGTGGATTGCGAGTTGCTTGCCCGGTCTGGCGTTTGTGGACGAGGATTTGGTGAGTCAAAGTGCGCATATGAGGGCGTCCGTTTACTCTTCTCCGATTCATCCATGTTGAAGTTTAATACATATAATTAGTGTAATCAAATTTAATAATCCTAAATTTAGTAGCTTTTTAAAATATAAAATTACGGAAAGCGCAAAAATTGAAGATTGGAAATTGGCCAAATATTCTTATGATTTTCTTCATGATTGCAATTTATGAGTATAATTATTGATATGCACATTTTACAAAAAGACATAATAAAATTGAAGTCTGTTTGCTGTTTAATAATGCTTATTTAGTTGATTGATGAGGATGTTGATTCGGCTGCTCCTCCCCCAATTGTTGTTCCGCCTCCCGGATCCAGAATTGCCGAAATCTGGCGATTACGCAACAGATGGTAGCAGTTGAGGCAAGCGCGCACTGGCTGCGAGCTGGACGGCATTCTTACTCGTCCGGCACTACACGTGTTGCAAAATATTTGGCCACAATTCCTGAGTTCCGGAAAAATTGATAATATTTTTCAAAGCAAGGACACACCTGCAATGGTGTTTGCGATGCATTACCCCGAATTGGGCATCACAAAGTCGACATTGGCTCACTTGACTGTCTTTCACCCACTCCGCTTCGCTTAGCGGCATTATCTCCTCCTTCAATTCGACCATCCGGAGTTTTGACCCGAAACGGGAAAAGGCGATTCTCATAAATGGGAAGGAGCGCTCACTCCGAGAGTGCCTCGCTGAATTCCTCCAAGGCTAGCTGGCAGTCCACCAATTGCTGTTTGGTTTTTCTGTGTTCCTCCCTTAGCTCGAAAAATTCCTAAACACAGGTTGAATAGTCCCGCATTCCCGGAGTGCCTTTTCAGATTTGATCAGAGCCTCCACTCGTGCATCTAGCTCTGCTATGCGTCTCCTCTGCGCCGCACTCAGTTCTCGCTCTTTGCTCCACTCTTGTTGCTTCCCTTTCAGCGTCGACATTATCTGAAGGGGAAATCCAACTTCAACGATAATGAAACTGCATTTGCCTCCATGTACTGCTGCGTTTTGTTGGCCACCTCCTCTCTCAGCCGTTCCAAAACGAACTCTTCTGTCGCGACCAATTCATCCCCATCATCATTTATTGCCGTTGCCCGCAACGCCACCAATGAACTGTTCAGTTCCGATATCTCCTGAACCACAGAAATAGCTTATTTTTCTCAATTTGTTCCGAACCCTTTCGTGGGCCTCTGTCAATTGGGCGACGTCTTTTTGGAGACGTTTCACTTTTGCCTCCGCTGCTCGCAATTTTTCGTATAGATCCTCCGTAAAGCGTTTTGTGTCCGACAGCTGCTCTTGACTGAAGCATGAAACACAGGTTATAGCGTTCTCTAGTTTTTATATGATGGATGGATAACGGATTTATTTGCCTTATCCGCACGACGTCTTCCTTTTCCGCCAAACGAGCATGCAATATATCTCTCTCGCGTTCCAAATCGCGCAATCGATCGGTGAATATCAAAGACCGTTCATCGCCGGTGGAATTAGACTACAATGGGAAGTGATAAATGTCTCTCCTTTTGAAACATTTAACTCACCCCGGTTAGGCTTCCATTTTCTGTGATTGCATCAAGCTTTTTCTTCATTTGTTCAATGTTCGCACTGAATGTAAATGCGTTTTGAATCCTCAAATTGAACATTTCCCTTCACCTCAATTGACGATTTCTCTCCTCTAGATACTGTTTCTGGTTCAATTCCACTGTCAATTCCTCGTCACTCATCGCCGTCCTTCGCTCTACTGCATTGATATTATACTCGTCTGCCAACTCGGGCATGTGTCCGGGCAAAGTTGGAAGACGCAGATATGGGGACAACTCAAAGGAGTTGATTTGTTCCTGATTGGATAATTGACGCTATTATAACCTTGATTAATGATGATTTAAGATTTACTTGCAATTGGTCGTTTTCAATCAGCAAATTGCAGTCGAATACATTCAAAGCAAGTAAGGCACCACACAGGAAAGCACAATTCTCACTGCGGATGCATGCCCAATGTTCGTAGAAATCCCTGCGAAAGAATTTTAATAAGCAATACAAAAGGATAGCGATTATTAATTAAGCTTCTGAATTATTTGCAATATAGTTCTTTTCGCCGCCAAATATTAGGTTAAAACAACCTATCTGGCTCAAAGTTAGGCTTAGACGTAGGCCAATCTTACGCTTAGCATGAGCTAAAGATTGCCTAGGCATAGGCTAAAACAACCCATACGTTTAGCTTTGCCGAGATTAAGCTTAATTTTACGGCGAAAAGAACCATCGAATTCGATGGCGGCGAAAAAACGACGTCCAAATTGTTTTCATGTACCAACTCTTTTTTAGAAAAGTCGAATAGGGCCTGAAAGTAATCACATAATCGCTTTTGCATCATGGCCAGTCGCCAAAAGGCGCGGAATTTGCTGATAGGAGAACTGTAATGTAATAAAAGGTAGAAATTTCAATTTGTATATCCCTGATAATTTAATAACCTAAGAGTGCTCATTTCGTTGATGCTCTTGTGCATTTCGCCGAGTTCAACATTGGTTTCGCCTATTAAGCCAATAAAGTGCCATAGCTCAGCTTCTGGTTTTCGCCTTCCAAAAAAAGATCCTAAATCAATTAATAATTTTTGATCATGTTCTCTATTCGATCATTTGCCGTGCGTTCTGAAGCCGTGCCAAAGTATTTTCTCCAGTATGATGAAAAAATCGTTGATCTCTCGTGTTTCGACTCCATCAAGCATTGTACGGTTACTACGAATAGCGTCATCCAGCAGGGAATTGAGCACCAGTTGGGCTATTGCCAGTAGATTGTTGCGTTCGTTCTCTGAAAAATCGAATCAGTCGATGTCAGAAGTACTTTGAATTTGCAGTCAACCATGGATGACTCGTTTTGCCCGTTTGGAGAAAGTGTTTTGTTCATCGATGGGATTGGGCCATTCAAATGGCGGCACAAAACTCATTACATCCATTTATTCAGACTTCATATACAAGATCGACTGGACATTGTTTCCGCATATCGAAAGTTGGAATTGGAATCGAAATTCGGAAATGGGCATGGGAATTTGGGCATTATATATGGCCTTTGGCAAAAAGCTACGAGATTTGCCTTCTGCCCATATCCAAATTTAAATTAAATACCACTATAGTACCCTCCTGCCCTCTCCCCTTCCAAATTTAAATTTCCAAAATGATCGGACTCCGCCCTCAAGTGTTCACATTCTCAGGCCAAAATCTAAACTGAAACGAAAAAGGACAAAGATCATAAAATTTTAATTAACTTTATCATTCCTTTTCTGTTTTCTTTAATAAAATACAATCGATATTCTTTAAAGTTCGATCTTAATAAGAGCTCGCTTTTCGTACATTCCCAGAAACAATTCTCTCGGTCTCGGCATTAGTTTGTTCGTTTCCTTTGCTTTCTTTCTCTTTGAACTGCATTGATTGTGTTTTGTGTGGGCGTATGGGAGTGGGAGCTATTTTCCCTTGGCAGTAGATTTCACAGAGGACGAAGAGCAACTGTTTCCACTCATTTTATTCCACTTTCATTCTCCTGCCTCACTTTTGTTACTTAATTTTTTGATTATTGGGGAAGTCAAATAGTGATTTCATATTGTAAAGTGTAAACCTTTTCGAATTTTCAATTAATGTCTATCTTTCTATTTGTTATTTTTTGGACATAAAACTCCAACAGCGGCAGAAATGTTCGGAAACGCAGCTGAGCCAGACATCAAGGATTGTGCGCAGTGTGGCAACAAGGTCGAGCACACTGATAAAATGATGGTGGACAGGGAGACAGGTCCCAGAATCGAGTGGCATATTCATAGATAAATTCATAATGGTACTTTCAGTTCACAAAGACTGCTTCAAATGCAGCCTTTGCGGCACAAAACTGCAGGTGGGATTCTGCGCCATGGATCAAGCGCTCTACGGGCGCTATGGACCCCGCTGGTATTGCTCCCTGATCTGCGCTCATGAACCGCTCGGCAAGAAGGAGGCAAAACTGAAGGAGCAGGGCATTGAGGTCAGAAAGCCGAAATCGAAAAATTAATTGAGCCGCAGAGAAGAGAGTGGAAGGAAGCAACAATTTGCCCTGTTGAACTGTGAATTGAAACAATAACAAGTGCCAGTAATATTTTATGCAGATGCTCTTCCTATTCCTAACGAATAAATTTTTTAGAATAATGATATTAATATAAATTTTCCCGAATGCCTGAAAGGCCACAAATAACCGATTCATTAACAGACGGACCTGACCTCCATTGCCGACTGTTCTTTTCACATTATTATTGGGGGAGGGGGGGGGGGGTTCTGAGGCGTACTCCAATTAGGCTGTCAACAATAGGGTGGACGCGTTTCCATGTCAACCGAAGGATATCAAGGTATGTTCCCCGACCCACCATTACTTCCCATTCTCACACGTCTCCTTTCACCGTTTCCATTCATATATAACATAAAATGCTGCTCTCTCGACTTCGACCCGGGCGGAAGCGGAACCCGGATGTGAAGGCATGGTCCAATGAATTCAATAAGTTCGACGCATTTCTGGAGAAGCGCGACTATACCGGAGCAATTTCTCTGCTCGAACACGAGCGGAAATCTGCACCCACAGACCAACAATTGAATTTGACCATGTGGCTGGGCTATTGCCATTTCCACGCGTAATTTGCCGCTTGAAAATTTTACATGTTCAATCATTGTCATTTTAGTTCCGACTACAGAAAATCATGCGAGGCATATGAAACGCTGATTGGGGACAAAAACTGTCCTAGCGAGGTGCACCTTTACCTTGGATGTGCTTATTTCTTTCTGGCAATGTACGAAAACGCACGAAAAATGGCGGAAAAGGGTGGGAAATAGAAGAAAAAAGGGAAACCTGGTTTAATGCAGGCACAAAGAATGCATTGCAAAATCGTCTTCTTTTCCACGTCGCGCACAAGTTGAGCGACGAGAAAAAGCGTGAGCGTTGTGTTGTCCTCCGCTTCTGATTGAATTTCCCCGATTCTCTTCCAGTAATGTTCCACCACACGCAGCTGAAGGACAACATGGAGGACCAATTGTGCCTCGCCTCCATCCACTATCTTCGTTCGCACTTTCAACAGGCAATTGACATCTACAAGAAGATTTTGGCAAAAAACAAGAATTATCTGGCGCTGAACGTCTATTTGGCTCTGTGCTACTACAAGCTCGACTATTACGATGTCTCCCTGGAAATGCTGCAAAGTTATTTGGACAAGTATCCGGACAGCCCGATCGCCGTCAACCTAAAGGCGTGCAATCAGTACAGATTGTACAACTCGAAGGCAGCGGAAAATGAGCTGAAGGCACTGAAAGATTTATCGAGCAGCGAGCTCAACTTCGCCAAAGATATTGTTTTGCACAACAAGGTCAGCCACTAATGTGCAATTCCCCCTCATATCCCCACACTCTCCCAGGTAGTGTTCCGTAACGGAGACGGAGCGTTGCAATTGCTGCCCACGCTGGTAGACGTTGTGCCCGAAGCCCGTCTGAATTTGGTGATATATCACCTAAAGAAGAATGACACCGACGCTGCATACGTGCTGATGAGTCATCTGGAGCCGCAGAGTACCTACGAGTTTCTCCTGAAGGCAATCACACACTGCATTAAGGGAAAGGAGGACAACTCGGTTGCACTTTTGTATCCACAATTTCATATTGCTGAATCTTGTAGAAAGAATTGCTGAAGGCGGCCGCCCACTTTTTCAAGGTAGTCGGCGAGTCACCGGCAGAGTGCGATACAATCATCGGACGACAAAGCATGGCATCTGCCTACTTCTTGCGCAAACAATATGAAGAAGTTCTCGTCTATCTGGATTCCATAAAGGTGCAGAGTCTAAATAATTTTTGAAATTGGAATTCTCCATTGTTTTGCAGACATTTTTTTCCACTGATGACACTTTCAATTTTAATTATGGGCAGACTCAATTGCTCAGCGAGAATTTTGTGGAGGCAGAAGCCACCCTTAGGCTGGTGACGGGGCATCAGCTCACCTCCAACTTGACCTATTGTCTGTGCATGGCACGTGCGTATATCATGAACAAGAAGGGCAAAGCAGCATGGAGTCTGTACCAGAAAGAGAAGCACATCCACAATTCACAACAACTCGTTCACTTAATTGCCAACGATTGTTATAGGCATGTGGTCAAACAATCCAATGTAAAAATAAATGCCAATTTAGAGCCGAAGATTACGTAATCGCGGCAAAGGCTTTTGATGAGTTGGCAAAGCGGGATTCGGGCGAAGATGTCTCGACAGCGAAGAGGGCATCTTGCGTGGGCGTGCTCAAAATGTTCACGGCTGGCAAATGTGAAACTGAAGACCTGAGGGATGCCATGAGAATTTTGAGAAAAGACAAACACCCAACATCGGATAATATTCTGGCTACTGTGAAGAAATGGGCCACCGAAGTGAATGTGTACTTTTAATTTAACGATATAATTGAGTTGCCACGTCGACAGGTTACCACAATAAAATTTTTGCTAACCCATCGTGTGGGGATTGAAAATTGAAATTTTGCCGATGGATTCTTTGTCAGTGAAATTTCCATCAGTTTGATTTTGGGGAGGGGGATAAAATTATTTTTTCGGAAAAGGTTAATTCCGTACCAAATTAGTTGAAAAACGTACCAAATATAAGTATATTGTCCCCCTTCTATTCCCTTGTATTCCCTTCTATTGGTACGTTTTTCAACTAATTTGGTACGTTTTTCATTTATTTGGTACGGAATTAATCCCCTCGCTTATTTTTTACTGAAATTTCCGTTTTTTAAACAATTCTTGTAAGATCTACCGAGTACCGACACTCGTCCTGGCCAGTTTTTTGCCTTTTTTCTTTTTCCCGATTTATCGTTTTCAGCACCCAAACTTCAAAGGTGTTTTTGAACGAAAATCCGAGGAGTCCAGTAATCTTCACTTTATCCCTGATTTCGAGTAAGAACCGAGAACGAAAATTCAATGACTCTGCGTTTAAAATTACCGGCCTAAAATTGCTTTTGGTCCAACTTTGGTTTGGACAAGTTATGGCCTTATGGCTATGGGCTATGGCAGAAAACTAAAAAGTACGCCAATTTTTCCAAACATTTAGCCATAACTTGATGAATAGAGGGAATGGGACCTGCTGGGGTGCTGGGACGCTGGTCAAATAGCGAGAGCCCTGTCGTTAACCGAGGGTTGATCGATGTGAAAAGCGAAATGGCGTCGCGGATATGACCCCAACTCGCACTACACAGTTCCACACAGACATACATATTCTCTCGAAAGGCGAATATTTATTTTAGGCACTAATTTTGATTTATTTGGGCACTAAAAATTTCAATTAAATATGTACCTACCAGAATTAGACCGATTTGATCATTTTGGACCAAGTTATGATTATGATTTATGACATGCCAAATGTCTCTCATGTTTCATGTACTGACGTCAGATGGTGGGGGTAGGGACTAGCGTGGCATGCTTGGCTTCATAATTCACAAGTTCACAACATAATCATTCAAATTTTTAATGCCTAAAATAATTGAAAACTAATTTAAAATTATTCGATTCAACGCTTAAATTAATTTCAGCATTCAGTCATCAAATAAGAGGCCATGCATAAAGTGTGCAGCACCCTCAGATCAATAAAATTGTTATTTGTCATTGATCTTATAATGTCAACGCTTCAAATGTACCGGACCGCTGATTATGCAGACACTTGTCCAACCTTCGCTCCATTCTCTTTCTGGCTGCGACATCAATGTCCACCATTTTCTGACCTCCGGTGCGTGGTCGGATTACCAGGTGATGCGCCAACTCCACCTGGGCAATTGAATTGCGGAACGGGTACAATAGTAGCCTCAAACAGCATCAAGTTAAACCAATTTTCGATTAGTGGACGATCAACCCTCGCCTCAACTTCAAGTGATAAGCGCATCCGAAATGTTGCGTTTGGTCAAAGTGCGAGATCCATGGGGCCGTCCTATGTGTCTATTGACACTGTTCTATTCGCCTGATTGTGTGTTCTCCGCCAAGGTCGCCGACACTTTCTTCACAGCTGCCCAATTCTTGCCCAAACTCCGGATAGTGGCTGTGGATGTATCCGTTGGCGGGAAAGGCACAGAGAGGTTTTTTAAATACATGTCAGAATATAATGACTAAAATGACAAGAATTTCAGTCTCATTTCCCATTATGGCATTTCTTCGACGCCTGTAATTGCACTATGGCAAGACGGTTTTCCGCGATACCGACTCTACGACGACTATTCCCAGTTGGAATCTTTGTTTAAAGTGATCAGGGCCCAAACCGATTTGCGACCGAGTGAAAAGACCGCTCTAAAAATCCCGGTGAAAGACGCGGAAGAAAAGTCGCCTGACGACGAGTCAAACGTAAACGCACCGTTGAAATCAACGAAAGAAGAGTTCCTCAGCCAATTCCATTACCTAAAGGAGGACCTCGGCTTTGATTGGTGAGCAGACACTCAGACTCAGGGGACTGATTCGACAAGAGACCAATAGCCATTTGCAGGTATTTACTCGCTGCAATCGTCACATGCATTGTGAATGCGCTCTATTTTATTCTGAGTTCCCAGAAAGGACGGGCTTTGCTCCAACAAAATTTTCCGGGTGTTTTTGCATTCTTCAATTAAAAATTCTTCGTAATTTCGTATTATATTTTATATAGTATCTCTCTATTCTTTCTCATCAAAATTTCACCATAGCCTTGTCTTTTATTAAAAAGAAAATGCGCAAATGTTCAATCTGGAATGCAAACAGTTAAGATTTGGAGCTATCCAATGAGTCCAAGAATTCTGTCCTTTAGCTTCGCCACGTCGAAGTAGTTTAATACTTATATTCCATTCTAACTGGGCGCTGAAAATTACAATATAATTGTCATGGTAACAACCAAATAGGTACATAACGAGATACCTAGGTATCAGCAAAAATAGTCAGTTTTTCCTTTTATACTAATAGGTTATATTTATATATCTTGAAATGGTATTATAGTATTATTTGACTGGGACATCAAGTTTACCACAGCAATTGCCATTTGCCTTGCCCCAAACTCCCAATGCAGACATGTTTTTGTGTCTCTCTATGAATATTCATTCGAACTGGCTCGTCGTCTCTCATCTCAGCCCAGCCATGCTGCCAGCAGAGTCAAATCCACACGATCCCATCCAGTTCCCTTCCCTTATCTCGGATCATCGCCCTTATACCTCCAAATCCATTTTATTTCGGTGTTGTCGTCGGTCGTCACACCCTGCCTCTCCCTTCGTCGCTATTCAGCCAGTTTTGCACGCATCACAATGGCGGCACGAAGAAATGAAAACAAACAACGAGAGCGGGAATTCAATGACGAGAATCAAAGAAAAATGTGGTGGGACTGCGAAGGGTGTTATGATCATCCGATGACAACCAGCAGATGAGCGAATAATAATTGCGCTCTCCGTTCCTTCCTCTCTCTCCTTCCCTTTCGCGCATTTTTTGTGCGTACGCGTTAAATCCAATCGAATCGCAAACAGCCGAATTCCGCGCGGAGTTCGAGACCACTCAATTGAAAAATAAAAAAGGTGAGCGGCGACCGACCACCGGGTAAATTGTTGTTCACCAATTCTGACAATTGGGCGAATTCTTGTTCGTTTTCTGCCCACCCACCACTCCCTGTCATTGTTTTGGGAAGAGAACATCAGTGCCATGTCATTTTAATTTTAAAGTTTAAACAGTCCAATTTTAAAAGGAGTGGCATAAATGAACAATATCGGCGTCACTCAACATTTTAATCAAAAAGACCGACGGGCCTTTTAAAAACTACATAGTATGTACATTTTCTTGAAAGAAACCCGTCACCTTCCTATTATCACGTATCGCCTTTTTTTGTTCGCTTCTCATTACCCATTTTCCATATCGATCAAAGACAGCGGCAGCAGCAAGTAATAAATGCGCTGTAAAGAATGGGAAGCGACTATTTGCGGGAATTCTTCTCAAATACTTCGAATCTCCAAATGCACAAGGATTGATCAATTAATTGTTTCCCCCCACAGATTATTTTGCTCAGACCTCAGACGCATAATTGTGGGATCGGTTTTGCATTGACAGAGCAGCCGAGCCATGATGGAGATGACTGTATTGGGGTGAGAAGGCGCAATGGGGAAATGTCGTAAATTGGGCGAAGGAGAGGAGGGGGCGGTGGTTCAGCAAATACTAATTTGGGCCGTTCTCGGGATACAAAAGGGGAGAGAGCAGAATCAAAGTCGAATTCCAAACTGAACGGACAAATCCACAACACGACCATGACGCATTTTCCCTTCGAATTCAGCAATCGCATCAGCGTGATCACAGACGGGGCCAAGGTCGCGCCATTTGGAAGCGAAAAGCTGGGCGACTATTTCGTGGAGAACGGACGTCTGAGGAAGGCGCGCGGACTGGGCTGGGTGCTGGGGGCACTGTTCGTGTTCGCAGACATGGCCGGCGGCGGCATTGTGGCGCTCCCGACAGCGGTCATCAGAAGCCGTAATGCGCCTGTTTCGGTGGAACAGTGTTCGGCACATTTGCACAGAGTACTATCCCGGCCTGCTAATGTTGGCCCTGATGGCGCTGATCTCCACCATCTCCGCAGTGTTGCTAGGCAAATCGTGGGAGATCCTGCTGCGGCGTTTTCCCGTCTACAGGACTCATTGCCGGAAGCCGTACGCCGAGATCGGATACAGGGCACTGGGACCGAGAATGAGGCAGGAGGCCAATTTGAAGGCGGGATCGATGGAATTGTCCCAGGACGACAGTGTCCGTCTGCGTGAACATCACCCAGTTCGGAGCGTCCACTGTGTTCCTGCTTCTCAGCGCCAAGAACATTCGCGACTTTATGCTGGCCTTCTTCAGCTGGGACATCAGCTCCTGTCTTCTGCTGCTCGTCATCGCTGTCATCCTTCACCCTGTCACGCTGCTCAAGTCCCCCAACGACTTCTGGCCTGTGGTGGTTGGCGGGATGATCAGCACAGTGGTCGCCAGTGAGCCCAAAACAAGCCAAACCGATTCCGTTCCAAACTTGAGTTTGTCTGATTCTGGCCGGCACCGTGCTTGACTTCGAGACGTGTGTGCCGCAGCGGGAGTTCCCCGACTTCAACCTGAGCAACTACTTGTTCGCCCTGGGCACCATGCTCTGTGAGAGTCAAAGTCATTCAACAGCTCTCCAAACAAACACAACAATTCAGTCACGTATGGCGGTCACTCCGCCTTCCCGACCATCCAACACGACATGAAAAAGCCGCAAGGTAGAAGCTTTTTAAATTTGATTTTAATGCCGTCATTGTTCATTCAAGAGTTCAACAAGTCCGCTATCCTCGGCTTTTTCATCATGTCCGTGTTCAACTTTGCCGCCGTCTCGTTGGGCGGCTTCGTGTACGGGAACAGTCTGTAAGTGGGTGTGCCGTTGCTGGCGATCAATGTCCGTTCGTCAGACGCGAATCCGTGATCAACTCGCTGCAGACGGTGTGGATCCAGCAGGCGGTCAATCTGATGATCACCGCGCACTGCCTGCTCACAATCACTCTGATCATCAACCCGCTCAACCAGGAGGTGGAGGAGCTCTTCCACGTCCCGCACGGCAAACAACGCAACAGTTCCTTCAACAATCCGCCAATTTGCAGAGTTCGGCTGGAAACGCGTGGCCACTCGCACTGCCGTGATGGCGCTAGTCGTGTTCGTGGCCCTGACCGTGCCCAGTTTCGGCCCTGTCCTCGACTTCTTCGGGGGCTCCACAGTGGCCCTCACCTCCGTGGTCTTCCCCGCCCTCTTCTACCTGTTCCTGGTGGCCGGCGAGAGGAAGGCCAAGGAGCCGGAACATTTCGGCAGCGAACAGCCCCCCACATTCTCGGAGTGAGCACAACAAGTGGTTTCCCCCCGGGGGACCAAGTCATTCCGCACAGAATGGTGCAGAGGACAGACCGGAAGACGTTGGCGATTTGCGGCGCTATCATCGGTGGGTGTCGTCATTGCCCTTTATCAAATGACTTGGCTCGTCATTCTTGGGTCAACCGCCTAACCAGCGCCAAATGTTTCAAATTAATTTTTTGCTCTTTTCCCGGGACCATCTTCGATACCGAACAAATTGCTTCACTTCTGTTCTGTAGATAAGGCGGTGATGAATGGAAGGAAGATGTGTAGCTGAGCACACCTCTTGATTGTTAGTCTTGCCCTTTGCAGTTATTTCTTCGTGCGCCGGGCTGATCGCCACCCTTTCGGCGCTCAAGGCCCTGACGACCACGCACTTTGTGCCGCCGTGCTATCTGCAGGGCCTGCTCTCCGCCGAGTCCAAAGACGCCTCGTCCGCACTGCTCTCGTCCACCAATTGCTGCGGCGCCTTCCAGAACATCTCCAGGCATTCAGTGGGCAAATCGGGGGAAGGTGATCAGCCCCTTTTGAAGGTTCGACTCGTCCAACGGACACTGCACGAAGCCGGACCTCGGATTCTACTGAGAGCGGGCGCTGCAGCTGCTCGATGCCCAGAAGCCACGCAGTCGACCGTTTATTGGCCGGCCCATTTCCCCCCATTTGCTGGAATTGATGTGCCGAGCATTTCCACTCCCCGACCGGTGGTGTCTCGTGTCCATTACATACATATTATTGCTCGTGTCACATTATTGTTTCGCCCAACTCGCCAACACACCAGCACATTTTCTATAAGGCAAAGGAGGAGCGCAACTTCCCCACACTTTTCTTTTTCAAACATTCATTCATTCATTCCCGTTTGTGCCTAACCCACGCTGAACTGTGTAGTCCCGCCGTTCGCCCCATTTCCACAGCAGGTGACGGCACTTTCCCTGGATGGCAAGCTAATCCCTGCCTTATCCGCCATCCATCCGCCGACGTCCCCATTTCTAAACTATACGCAAGGTCGCTTTCCCCGTTTAGCCGCTTTCTCGCTTTTTTCACTACAAAACCCTCCCAGGCTGCCATTAAGATCGCAGAGATAAGCAGAGCAGACAAACAACAATCCATCCTTCTTTCCCGTTCCCATTCCCTGCCCACTCTCGGCAGATCCCCCAACCAATTCATTCGCCGGCAACGATTCCGCTTTAAGAATATTTCAATTTTCCCTCGCCGATTGCGGGAATTGGCCGTCGGTGCTGGTCCACATGTGATAACTGAGTTGTTGCAGAGTTACCATGTGCAACCAACACTGTACAGCCGATTCTGTGAATGTCCACTGGCAAGAAGTTGTGTTTTTTTGGGAATGGCGAGGCAAATATGAGAGATTGTGGTTGAGAGGCAATAAATAAACGAAAGAGCACCGGATGGATGGGTGGCTGATTTCTATGGTGGTTTCGGGTGCGGGTCCAGCCTCTCGATCAGCAGTTCCCTGATGCGGTCGCAATTTTCCGAGTCGGCCAGCGCCAGCAGTTGGGCGTACTCCCCTTCGGTGAGTTTGTCCCTCAGGTGCTCCAGCAGTAGCTGCGTGCAGCGTCTCTTCCCATACTTGACTGCGTAGTGCAGCGGAGTCCAGCCGTGTCTGTCCCTGCGTGTCGCGTCTGCGCCCCTCTCCAGCAGCAGTTGTGCCGCCCCCTCGTGCCCCTCCTGTGCCGCCAGGTGCAACGGAGTCAGCTCCACCCGACGCGAGCGTGCATTTGGATCTGCGCCTTCGGCCAGCAGTACCCCAACGGCGCCCACTTTGCCGAACTGGGCGGCCCGGTGGAGGGCGGTCAGTCCCTGTCCGTTTTGCGCGTCCACTCTGGCCCCACTCTGAGCCAAACCAGAGATCAGCGGGTTGTGAATTGGCACCTTGATCAGCAGTTTCTCCACCGCCTCCCAGCCCTCCTCCGCGGCACAGTGCAGCGCCGTGTCTCCCTCCGCGCCCGCCCAGTTCACATCTGCGCCGGCATCGATGAGCAGTCTGGCCACCCGCTCCTTGCCCTCGCACGCCGCGTAAAAGAGCGGCACCTGTCCCTTGGAGTTGGCCGCCTCCACACTGGCGCCCCTCTCCAGCAGCAGTCTGACCGTGTGCGAGTGCCCAAAGGTGGAGGCCAGGTGCAGGGCCGTGTTTCCGTAGGCATTCCGCGTCAGGTTCACGTCCACCCCCTTGCCGAGCAGTTCCCCCACCAACTCAGTTCGGCCGTGCTTCGCCGCCTTCAGCAGCTCCCCTCCGACGGAGAATTGGCCTCTGTATTTGGACACATTTCACTCCCCAAAAGGGGCACCCACCTTATGTTCCAGGCATTCAACGACTTGATTTTCTGCAACGATTCCGACTGGGCGGCCAGTTGTGCCTCGGCACCTCTCAAAAGGCCTCCGATCTGGGAGTTCCCCTCGACCAGTCGTAGGGCCGACTCCAGTTCCCCCGCCGAGGCGTACTTCAAGAGCAGCTGGACCGCTCGTGCCATTCCGTTTTTGGCCGCGTAGTCCAGTGCCGTCATCCCGCGGCCGTCCCTCTCCGTGACGGCCTTGCCGCCCCCCGCCTCCAACAGCGTCTTCAACACTGCTACAGTTTGTGTCTCGTCCGGGTAGGGGAACATCTCCCCGGCGGGTTGGGGCCCCCTCTCCGCCACCAGTTCGGCCAGCACCGCCATTTGTTTGAGTCTGTCCGCCGTTCCCCTCCTCGCTTGTTCGTCCACCGCCAAGTGCAGCGCCATCTGCCCATCGGCGTTCCTCCACGTCGAATTCGCACTTGCCTCTCGCAGCAGCATTTGCGCAATTCGCTCCCTTCCCGCGAGTGCTGCCCAGTGAAGGGCCTTTTCAGCGCCACTCCCTCCGTCCACCTTGCGGAGCAGCAACTGCACCAGATCGAAGCGGTTGAACCAAACGGCCAACAGAAGGGCATCCTCCGTCCAATTCAACGCCAGGTCGGCATAATGATCGTAGAATGCCAGCACATTTTGCGCATTCCCTTGTCGCACTTCATTGAGGAGGAGCCACTTTTTGCGTCTGAAAACAATGCAGTGCAT
This sequence comes from Radopholus similis, assembly GCA_013357305.1. NCBI lineage: Eukaryota > Metazoa > Nematoda > Chromadorea > Rhabditida > Pratylenchidae > Radopholus > Radopholus similis. The sequence continues at coordinate 25,951 of VAHH01000187.1, forward strand.
TTCTTCCTGTCCGTTCCGCCAATTCCATTGCCTTGGATCCTCATCGTGCCAATGGCTTGCGAGGAATATTCGCAGCGACTCCGTCCATTTGGCCTCCAACGAGGGCACTCGTTCGTCACTTCCGGCGGCAGCCCCCAGCAAGTCGAACACCGCCAGGATTTGCGCCTGCTGGAGCCCCTCCCAGTGCTCCAGCAGGAACAACGCGGTGTTCTCGTGTCCATTCATCACCGCGTACTGCAGCGCTGTCCAGCCCCTTCCGTCCTCTTCCCCAATATTCGCTCCATTCCCCAGCAATTCCGAAATTGCCGCGATTCGTCCTTTTTCGGCCGCAAAGTGCAGCGCATTTTTGCCGGTGCCGTTTTGCGCGGCGTGAACATTTGCGCGATTCGAGAGAAAGAGTCGCATGAGGCCAATTTGGTTCTGGGATGCAGCGACTTGCAGAGGAGTCATCCCGGCCCCGTCCAGCGCCTCCACACTTGCCCCGTTCTCGATCAGTAATTCGGCCTCAAAAGGGCGGATGAGGCCGAACAATGGGATCAGCCGCACCATCGGTCTGTTGTGCAACTGGAGGGCCACGTGGAGGGCAGGGCCACGCCCCTCTTCTTCATCCACCGCATTCACGTCTGCGCCCGATTTTAGCAGACGCAGCACCTGCTGCCGGCTGTTCCCCCTCAGAGCCTCGTGCAGAGAATGCCGAACTGGCCCATCTCTGAAATAAACTCTGCTCTTCTGGGCGACCAGAATTTCCAAATACCCTCCGCCCCTCTCGGTTTCACTGTGTCCATATGGAGAGGCCACCTGAACAGCCGCTGTTTCCACGGGGCCGACAGCCGCCGCTGTCGGTTGTTGGGGCTGTTCGGCGCGCAAATAGCGAATCAAATGGTAGGTCGGGACGAGGAGCAGCAGCAGCAGAATGACCACGTAGAGCAGACAGATCAGACAGCAGGGAACGGCGAATGGCGAAGAACGGCGCCGATCTGCTAAACAAAGGTTTAGAGTGTGGCGTTATGCCCTCCCGTGACCTTCGCTGCTGGACTCATCGCCAATTTTCAGAGTCTCGTCCGAGGGGCTGCCCTTCCCCAGTGCAAACATCGAACGAATTGAGCGCCGTCCAGTCGAAGTGACTCCACCACGGACAACCAGTGGCCTTCAAATGGCTGTGTGAGAAACCGCTCTTTTACGCACTTGCCCACTCTGCATCTGAAGGATTTGCTGCCGCTGAGGAACTGGCGAGCATCGTTTCACTTTTTCCGCCCTCAAGTGGGAATTGGACATTAGGTGCACTTCGCCAGACTCCGAACCGAGTAGACAATAATCGACTTGTGCTTTATGGTGGCTAGAACGGGGATTAAATATTTGTATGTGGCTCAAGGGACCTTTGCCTCTTTCGCCCTTGTTGGTCCTCCCGAGTGCAGTCAGCATCTGCTCATTCGGCTCCCCACTGGCCAGCAGCGCGTACTGCTCCACCGTCCTCCCGCGCGCATTCCTCGCCTCCACATCTGCGCCCCTCCCCAGCAGCAGTCTCGCCGCCCCGCTCTGCCCGTAGAGCGCGGCCTCGTGCAACGGCGTCTCCCCCTCCCTGTCCCTGGCACTCACGTCCGCGTTCCCCTCGCACAGGAGAATGCGCAGCGACTGAACCGACCAACGAATGAATGAATGAACGGTTCCCCCCTCTGCCGCCTCACATCGTCAAGCCCCTTTCTGGCGGCCCAATGCAGAGGCGTCTCCCCGTCCTCGTCCTGCGCCTCCACATTCGCCCCCTTCCCCACCAGAAGGCCGACCATCTGGGCATTTTCGAGGGCCAGGTGCAATGCTGTCGCCCCCCGCTCGTTCCGGGCCGAGTTCGCCAGTTCGCTGTCCGCCGACAGAAGGTTGTCCACTCGGCCCAGGTCCCCATCGGCAACCGCCTGGAGCAGAGCAGAATCCGCAGACGGACTTTAAAAATGTACGTAATAGGAAGTGTTTTAGTCCAATGAATGGCCAATCGGCCCACTTAGGGACAACTGCTGCTCTCTGCTCTTTGGCCGCCGATCGTGCGTCAATGGTCGTTCTGGTGATGCGGATCTCGCGCACAACGGTCACTTTCTTCTTTTTGGGGTTGTCGGCGGGAGGCATCCGAGAGGATTGATTGTTGGGGAAACGGCAAATGTTTCAAACAACAATAAATGGGAAAATGCGCAGCACCAAAAATCAATGCAAAATGGGAAGAGAATTACGGAATTAATATTCTTCGGACACCAATCGGCGTTCGTCCCCTTTGCGATTAATTCATTAGGGCAAGCTGGTTTCAGGCGATTTATTGCGGCTGTTGGGCGGAATGGGAGGGAAAAGAGCAAAAATAAATACTCCCAACTGATGTCGGCCAATGGAACGGCGCAATTCACATTTCGGTCCGATTCGGTTGCGTTGTTGATTGGCGTTGAACCGGTTTGGGGTGAGCCAACAGTTACCGATTGTGGGGTCCTGTGCCCCATTCGGCTGCATCGGTGTCCAGCACTCGGTCAGTTTGAGTTTCTGATTCTGGGGGTCGTCGAATGACCCGAATGCAAAACCCTCCCGATTGACGCTGTTCCGTCACACCACAATCATCGATTTCACGGCCAAGAGCGCAACACAGCGGAGTGATTTTGGGGAGGGAAACGGGTTTTTCCTTCCGCCAGATTTGGCCTACCGCAGCTCTCTTTTGTTTCATGAAAAGAAGAACAGAGCATTTTGTCGCTCTCGCAATGGAAGAAGGAAAGAACCCATTGGCACGAGATCTAATAGAAAAAAACATTTGAATGGACAAAAGACGCGGCAAAGTTTAAAACTATAATTTCCAACTTTGGATGCATTTAATATTTCGTTCACCCTTTAATTTGTGCAACTATTTTAATCCCGTTTCGCCGCTTCCAATTGTTTCCGTTTCCATTTCGTTTGCTCAACTGCTTTTTGTGAGATCGACGAGAGGCAAAGGCAACTGGCGAACGCAAATTCAAGGCAACAAATGGCCTATTTTGGAAATCGTTCTGCTGATTCCTTCTAAACAATTTTATTTTTCAAAGTTGACGAAATTTCATACAATATTGCATTGTAATTCGTAAAGGACAGCTGGCTGGGAGGTATCGACCAAAAAACATAACCGCTCCAAATGCCCACATTTTAAATGACTCTTTGTTCGGAAAGAAAAGGAAATGAAGTTTTAATTGAAATCGATGCAGCATTTTCCCGAGACCACCACACCGCCAGACAGTCAGTCATCTTCCCATATCTGCCGTTCCGTCTCGTTTCCCTCAGTCATTTGCATCACTTTTATCAATGTTCGTGTTGTATGGGTGCACAGTGCTGCACTATATAATGGTTTGATGATGTGTGCTACAATAGTTTCTCTGGGTCTGAGCGAGGAGAAACTCTGCTCCAGAGCCAGCTGGACAAACAGAAAGAAGTGCACACACATCATTCCCAAACGTTCGGGTCCACCCCATTTAACCATTCCAATTTGGCCCTCCCCACTCCCTTTTTCCAAACTTCATGTGCTCATTCCATTCAGATTGAGCGAGATGACTCTTCACGGCCTCGTTCTCTTGTCCATTCTGTTTTTGCCCAACTCCGCATTTGGCGGCAAAGCCATCAAGGAAAAGCCTCCCAGTGCGGGCGAAACAACCACCACGGATGCCCAGAGTGTGAAGGGACTGACAGGTGCAAAAAGCGGGGCAGGCGGGTTATTTTGACACTCCAGGCGACAAATTGGTGAGCAAAGTGATGGCATTCCACGCGGAGAAGAAGAGACAGGACTGGAGACTGTTGGGCGAGGACAGCTACGCGGCGGTGAAGGGAAAGGTGAAGGAGGCATACCAGCACTTCAGCAGGGAGCTGGAGGAGTACGGCAAGGGAAAGGGCGGTGCACGGCAGTTGGTGGAGACGGCGAAACAATGTGAACGGGGCAAGGGGCAACGGGCGATAACCAATTATAGTTCAGATCTGCAAGAGGCGTACGGCCGACTGCTGTTTTCGATTGACGCCGAGAAGCTGGCGAACCACATCAACAAAATAGCGGAGAGCATCCAGAGGCTCATAGAAAAAGGTGGAAACAGAGGACAGACGGAAAACGCAGAACCAATATGTATCAGAAGAGTCTAAGCGAAGGGGCAGACGCAGGAAGAGGCAGGACAGGCAGGAGGAGCTGGAGCAGCGGAAGGAGATGTACTTCGACATCATGGACATAATGGGCGAGGACGAGCTGAAGGAGTTCACGGAGCAGGAGTTCTACAAGAAGTTCAAGTCGCGGGAGAGGCGGCTGTCGCCGGAGAACCTGGTGGACGATCCGGCGCTGAGGGAGACCGTGAATAAAGGGCGGGCGAGTGAGTCAAGTGCGGGCAGGCACACACTGAATGGGCGATTGATGTTCAGACCTGAAAAGGGCGTACGAATTTTTGGAGCGGTACTTCCTCGTGGACATGATCCTCAGGGAGAAGGACGACCCGGCAAAGATGTACGGCTACCTGAGCACTGCGCAGATGGACCAGGAGCTGAGGACGAGGCCGGAAGTGTTTGCGGAAAAATACGGAAAGAGGCTGGGACTGGTGGACCCGGAGCACTTTGCGGACGACCCGGACTGGGAGGTCAAGGCGGGAGAGGCGAAGAAATGTGGGCGAAGGCTGAATGCGGGGGAGAGCACTCCCTTTCCATTTTCATTTGCAGTGCTAAGGGACACGTACACCAAAGTGGCGGTCCAGGGACAGGGACTGCTGAGGAACCCCAGCGTAAGCCAGAATCAGCAGCAGAATCCGCAGGGAATGCCGCCGAATCCGCAAAATGCCGGTAAACAGACAGCGAAGCGCCCAGGAACAGAGTTTGCGGTTCAGCCGGAGACAGGGCCACCAACTGCAGAGAGCACATCCACCAGTGCTTTGAGAACATGTACGCAGCCTCAATGGCCGTCTACTGCGCCAGCACTTGCGGCAATCTGGGGAAAGACGGAAGGGACACCGGGGACTCGGGCCAGTGCAGACAGCTGGCACAGCAAGGCTACTGCCAGAATGCGGCCACTCAGCGGGCCATGAACGCATTCTGCGCGGAATCGTGCAGAACGAATGGCTAATTAATTTTTGGGAAAAGCGATGACTGGTCAGAAGCTGATTTGAGCTTGCTTCAATTCTCCCGTCGGATAATTTTCCAAAAACCACATATTTTTGCACAATATTTTCAAAATGATTTCCATCGTTCAACTCTTTGTGCTCAACAGTCCTGCCGATAGGCATCGTTGTACATGTGCCAGCGATGTGCGTTCGCCTCTCGCTCCTTGTCCAGCCAGATGTGGGCCCTCCACACGATGGAGTACTGCCACAGGAAGAGCGCAGCGGAGGCGCAGAGCACAATGCAAAAAGCGAACGGCGAAACGGGGAATTCCTCTGAGAAGTAAGGGACCAACGAAAAGTGCCCACCGGAATGAAGTACGTCCAGTGCGAAGAGGACCAGCAAAACCAATCCGAGGAGAATGAGCGGCGGCTGAAAATAACGGAAATAAAAATATCGGAACGACCAGGAAGGGGACTGATTGACTTGGATGAGCAGGTAGGGCAGGACAAGGACGGTCTTTGCTCCCCTGAGCCCCAACAAGAGCAGCAAATGCTCGAGCAGCACGGCCAAAACGAGGCACAAAGTGGCCGGAGTCAGGTCCACGTTTCTGGCTAAGAGGGAGCGATAATATAAATATAAATATAAATTGACTTGGTTGCTGACCCCATTCCGGCAAAAAGGAAAATTCCGACTGGGAGAAATGGAATGGGGGTCGAACGAGGTGCCAGGAGAGGAGCAGACGGAACGCCAGAACGGGGATGGAGCAGAGAAGGCCGAAAAGAGCGACCAACTGGGAGCCGAGGAGCACATTGGAGTGGGCACAACAACAGTAGAAGTGGGACATGGGCTGGGAGGGCAAGGCAAGAAAAAGAAATTGTGTGGAAACATTTGAAACTTTTGGAGAGCACAAAGCTCCATCTTTGATTGAATGAATGGAAAGATATGGAATACAGAATCAATTGGACATTTGGTCTGCTCCGTTCATGCCTGGAACACCAGATTTGTGATCGGGTAGTCGGGGTCGTGTCCCTGTCGCTCCTGGTGCGGCTCATCCGGGCTGAACCGTGGATTCAGTCAACCCCTTTCGTGTCCAAGTGCTCACTTCTGAATCGGGTGCTGCTTGATGATGGGCAGCAGCAAGTCCACGAATATCCCGTGGCGCTGGCCCAGCAGAATGATCGCGGCGGCGATGTAGTCGGGCTGAACGGGAACGCATGTATGTTTCAGTTGGCCGACAGCAAGTACCGCCTCCGCGAGCACGTCCACCACCCCCTCGGCCACCAGCATCCCCGTCCTCGGCTTCACCATGTGCTCGAACATGTGCTGGATGTTGTCGTTGTGCGGCGCCTTGCCCCCGGTGACCAGAAGCACGTCCACTCTGCGGAAACCCAAATGGGAATGCATGGGCATTTTGCGCACTTCGCCAGTTTGTCCTTCAGTCGGTCCGTGAAGTCCTCCCTGTGGCTGAACGCGTACAAGTACCTGCTCAGGTTGTGCTCGTTCAGCCCGCCCGCCTTGATCGCCTCGATGTAGTGGCGCTGTTCCTCGTCCATGTGGTGCTGCCCAAAAAACCATAAACTCTGTCCCTCTGTGGGCCCTCCCACATTTCCGTATTTGTGCACCAGCAGCCAGTTCCACGCACTGTGGTTCATTTCACAGTCGTCCAGACGCAGATTCATGAACTTCAACCGCCAAAATGTTTCCATTTGGACCAGACCCACCAGCTCCTTGATGTGCGCAATTATCCCATGCGTTGTCGACGTGCAGTGTACCAACACCAGGCCGAGCACCAAATTGTGGAAGTCCATCTTTGGATTGGCAAAGATCAGCGGAAACATGGCATCGGTTCTACCGCAAATCTGCACACAATGTCTGCGCCCGCGCCCTCGCCGATGGCGACGCACTTGCTCAGGTTCAGTTTGCCCATCAGCTGGGCCAGCGCATCGGCCAATTGGTCTACAGTGGGGTAACTGGAAGAGACGCGGGTGCCCGGCACCTCAGCAGAAGGGGCCCACCTCCCGCGGAAGTCCTTGGCGCCCGGCTCCTGTCCGGGCACACAGACGTGCAGGAACACGGCCCTCTCCTTGATGGGCGCCATCGCGCGGGAGTTGACCAGGTCCACGAACGAGTAGTAGGTCTTGCCGACATCGTGCACCGTCAGGAACACCTGAGCTGCCCAGTGCGCCCCGCAAAATGCATTCACACCCCACCGTCTTGCCCTCCAGGTCGTTGAGGTCGCCCTGCACGAACACGCTCATTTGGCACTTCTTGCGCTCGGTCGACTCCGTGTAGACCGGGTATGCACCCACATCGGCGTATGGGGCAACGATGGGCGAGTACAGGAATTGTTCCCACTCCATTGAAAAATAATTGATCAAAAAATACACTTTTGGTGCAAAACGGAAAGGCCATGGTCCTCACCTCGATCTCCGCCTCGATCCGTCGGATTTCCTCTTCCGCCATTTTTGCGATTGTTGTTGTTGTTGGTCGGAGTGAATTTGGTTGTCCTGAAAATGAGCAAATGAATTCTCGCGTGGCTATTTATGCGTTCGGCCTGGTCCCGGACAACTATCGAGCGGCGGTCGGCAGCATGGGAGGCTCTTGTTTACGCCAAAATGAGCCGCAGGGAAAGGGCGGAATAAGCGTAAACATCAGCCGACTCCCTTTCTTTAGACAACAAAAAATAGAAGGGGGGTGGGGCTGAAATGACGAAAGGGGGAGAGACAAGGCGAGAAGGGGAAGGGAAAAAGAATGTGCGAGTGCACAGTGATGGTCAATGAGCAAAATAATTTTGTGCTGCGGGACGGAGAGGAAGTGGAATTTGGTGGTGAAGACTGAAGAGGTGACCAAACACCAAACAGCACGCAAACACCAAAGGACGTTGCTGGGTTCCTCTCACGCTCATCAGTCATCAGTCATCACGAGTCCAAAATACCACCACTAATTAAAAATGCAAAAAAACAACAAAAATTAGCTCATTCGACGGTTTAGTCTATTTTAGATGAGCTCGAACGGTATCAAAAATCAAAATCAGGTGACTTAATGTTAATGTGGCGTTTTGTATAATTTGTATTGCTTTCTCCGGCACAAAGTTAAAAAATAAAATCACTGGATTGGGATAAACGATAAAGTCGCGCGCATTTTTGATGCGTCCCGCTCGAGACAAGCATTTGATCCATCAGGCGAAGGTGACGACCATTTTGTCGACCAGCTCGTGCAGTTCCTCGGCCACCTGTTCGCCCACCGACTTGCTGGTCTGTTTGGCGCGTTCCTCCAGCGCATTCTTGGTCTCCTCCAGCTTGTCCAGTGCCTGCTCCGTGTCCGCCAGTTTGCTCTCCACCCCCAGCTGCAGAACGTTGTCCACGTGGGCCAGCATGTCCCTGCAATTCTGGCGTTTCCCATTTGACCTTCGGTTCCATCACTCACTCGCCGACCGACTGCAGCTGTGCGTCCAGCTTGCTCCCGAGGTCATCCAGCGCTCCCCTGATCACGTCCATGATGTCCCCAGACGGCTGTTTCACCACCAGCGTTTTCTTCACCAATCTCGTCGGCTTCTCCACGGCCAGCAGTGTCGCTTCATCGCGAGCATCGGTCACATAGTGCTTCTTGAAGTTCGCGTCTTTCAACTTGAGCGAGCCGAGCACACTCTGCAAATGGACATAAATAGTAGGAATAACGATGGTTATTAAGTTATTATGCCAGCGTTTGAGAACCTTGCAGCAGGTCTGCAAGCCCTCGTTGATTTTGACGACAGTCGGCACCTGGGGTGCAACATCAGGTGGAAGGTTGAACTAATACATTTCAAAATTGTATTTGCCTTTCCATCTTTCAGCTGCACCTCCAGCACCTCCTCCCCCAGCCGATTCAGGTCCACCAGATACGTGGAGTACATTGTGCCAATTTCGATTGGCATTCCGTTGGAACTCTGCATCAATCAAATACCAACAGTTCCTAGTTCCTACCTATTTAATTGCCACATTTCATTTCCACCTTTGTGACGTCGAATATTTCCAGAAATTGCACAAAACTGTGCAACGCCCCTCTGATTTTGCACTCGTAGGCTACAAGCGCAGTCCTGTAGACGGGGTTGCGGCCCTCCACCTCCACGTGCACGTCCTCCTCGATCAGCATCACTTTCTCGAATCGCGGCTTCGCGTCCGAATACATTCCGGTGAAGTAACGGGCCCCCAGGGTGGCGCCCCTCAGCCTGTTGCTGAACGGCAGACATAGCACCTCCCACTCACTCCCAGATTGAGGCCATTTGGTGCGCTTTACCTGTTTGTGATTCGGAATTTGAACTCGTGCTCCTTCAGCTCGCAGTTGGTGTACGCATTGTTCGGCTGGTCCTCCAAGTTGGGCTGCCGCTCGAACACGGATTTCGGGTCGCTCCTCTTGCCGAAGCGGCGCTCCAACCCGGCATGGTCGTGCACCATGTTGTCGTCCATCTGGACAAAGTTCTGGGGCCAGTTCCTCTTCCGCGGACACTCCCCGTCGAAGAGGCGGCACACGAACTCGTAGCTGAAGTCCATGCAGTTGTTGTCCATCAGGTGGAACGTCTTCTCGTCCCAGCCGTTGTTGCTCATCGCGAAAAACACGCTGTCCGCCTTCTCGTGGCTCGCCTCAATCGGCCGCTTGAAGGGCCTTGCCTTTTTGGGGCTCCCCTCCGGGGTTGTCGCATCGCGGTGGTGCTGGCTGGAAGGGAGGGAATCAATCCCCCAGCAATTGCGAATTTCAAAGACCCACAATTTCCTGCGCCGCAACACTGAACCCGGATGGTCGTATTCTGGAGCGGATGGAATTCGTGGGGCGCCATTCATCGCCCCAACTCCACCCACCAAAACCGCCCACAACCACGACGGCGTGGTTGTTGTCCGCAATTCGGATCTTAACCTCCTCGCCAACGGCTTGCCAAAGGAACAGAATGGCGAGCAAATACAAAAACATTGGATTTGTTTTGATTGAGTGGAATGGGAAGAAAGGCTAAATGAAAAATATTGCGAAGAGTGGATTGGACAGGAACAAGAGATGATTGGCTGCAATGAGGGAGGGAGAGCTAACCGGAAGGGATTGAGGCGGGCGGCACAGCTGGGGAGAGGGAGGAAACGCGTGGGGATTGATTGATTCGCTATTTTGTTTTTTCAAATTTTTATTCACCTTTCCCGATTATGCATTGAATGCCGAATAGTTACGTTCTGTGTCGAGTGAACATGGAGAGTCTAATCCTCAATTCTACCGTTCTTTCTTCTCTCCGCATTCCTTGCATCTCGACAGACTACGCCCCTTTTCCGTCACATCCACTCTTCAGACTAGGTATATTCCTTTCCGCTGCCGTTGAGTTGTTCCTTGCGTCTGATGGCCTCTCCGGGACCGCCGTTCTGTTCCGTCAGCTGCTGGGCTATCCGTTTGGAGAGTTTGTCCGCCTGCTCGGCCACTTTGGTCATGCTGGCCGTGGTCAGGAAGTTGCCCTGGGTCAGCTCTCCGATGGCGAACAATTCGCCGTGCCTCTTGCCCTGCACCCGCATCGAGTCCTCGCTGACGCAAATCCCCCCGAACGGGTGTTCCTGCACCAGGCCGTTGCGGATGAGTCGGGCAATCAGCGGCACATTGGAGGCCACTTTGCCTGTGCCGGTCGCGTTGAAAAGAAACTTTGTCCGCACAACCACCTCTGAAACGGGGCGTTGAAGCAACCAATCCCCGAGCTCACTGATCACCTGTCTGCCCTTGCGCCTTTCCACGCATCTCGAAGCACCGGTTCTGTTGGTCCCACTGCACCTCGTCCAGGTCTCCAATCACGCGGAGCTGTCCCTTCTGGCACATCTCGCGCACTTTGCTTGCGTTCTCGGCGGGCATTGCGGTGTAGAAACAGGTCAGCAGAGAACTCCACTGGCGCACATATTTGGACTTGTCCGCGTGGGACATCTGCCGCCAGAGTTCCGGCAGAACCGGGTACAGCGAGAACAGCACCAGCTGCCAGGGAATCACCCGACCCGACCGGCAGCGGGCCATTTCCGCGTCCAGCCACTGGACGGGGGACAGAGAACGCAGGAAGTGCAACAGACGGGGAACGGAGTCGATGTGGTTGTGCTCCGACCGGTAGAAGTCGGCCAGTCCGGCGAAGAAGCACTCGGCTATCTCGGAGAGGGTCGGGCTGGCGCAGGTATCGGCCATCTGCAGAAGAGAGCGCACCATCTTGGCATTGGCACACAGGGGAATGGCCAACTGCTGTTCTGGCCCGGAGAGCGCTCCCTGCACTGTGCCCGTGAAGAACACCAATCGGCCTGCAATGGCTCTTTAAGGGCGACGGCAAAAGCAAAAAAAGTACCTGCGTTTGGAACAATGCTCTGCTGCCCCTCCGCCTCCTCCAATTTCTCCGGCGCCTTTCCCACATATTTTAGGTGCAAGTGCCGTTTCGGTCCGATCTGCGCCAGTTTGGCGAACTCCCTCGCGGAGTCGAAGGCCACCTGCCACCACTTGGGGGCTCTTTCCACTGCCGAGACGCGCAGCGGGGCCGCAACGGCGGGCAGCATGCCCGTCCTGGAGCCCATCCAGATGGGCCCTCGGTGCCCGCGTGCCCGCAGCTCCAGCGCCACGTCGCAGGCGCACAGTTTGCTGCCCACGATGCCGACGCACTCGTCGCTGTCCATGGCGCCAAACTGCTCGTTGTAACTGGTGGGGTCGTGGCCGTAGCCGGGAAGACCGATGAAGTGGCGGTAGCTGTGCACGGGCATGTGCCCGATGCAAAGCACCACTCGGTCCACGGCGATGCAGCACTCAGAGTGCTGCAAACCAATACATAATACCAGTTCAATAAATATCTCCTCCCCAGGGACTACCTTTTCCGACTTCTCGCTGTACAAGATGCGATATTCGGGCGCATCCCCTTTGCGCACCTCATTGATGTCGTTGACGGTGCTCTGCGTGAGGAAGTGCACTTTGACGCATGAATGAGTGGCACTTTTGTGCCGCAACTGCTCCGCCAAATGGGCCAGGTACTGTCCGAACAGGTGTCGTGGCGGGAACAGGCGATCGGAATAGCCTGGGTTTGAATGGAGTTTAGGCGTGCAGTAGAAGTCTAGGAGCTTCGCACCGTTCTGCTGCCTGTCCAACCAGTCGCTGAACTCCCCGTATCTGCCCACAAAGGGGCCCATCCCGTCCTTGGGGATGTTCAGCAGGTGCTCCTCCGCGCACTCGGACTGCTTCCCGTAGGCCAGCCCCGGCCCTATCTGGGCGGACCTCTCAAAAAGGAACACCTCCACCGGCACGGACCGGGCCTCCAGTTTGTCGAACAGTTGCAGGCAGAATGCAACTCCGGCCGGCCCGCCGCCCACAACGCCAATCCGGTGGGTCTAAGTGTGAACCCAAAATGTGAGTGGACGCATGGGCGGGCACTCACTTTTGGGACCTGCTCCCTTATGCAGACCATTTGGCGTTACTGTGTGCAGTTGTCGCTTGGGATTCTCGAGGGGAGAGAGAAATGGCTCCCCAAGGCCGTTGGTCCCCTCTTAAATAGGGCTCTTCCTGGTTCATCGTCATTCGTGTGTGCCCTCCCAACGGTCATCGTGGGCGTGGCTGATCTGGTTAATTGCTTCTAGGCCGCCGGATGAACCACGTCCCAAGCAGCGGACAGTGCCGATAAGCCGATTGGGCTAGCTACCCCAATTGTGTCCGGCAGAGAACTTTTTGCCGCGTTTATGACTCCGACACAGAATTCGTCCGTCTGCAGAAACCAGAAAGCAGAGGCTGCTGACGCGAGTGAGCACAGGTACTCAAAATTCGCGGACACAGAGAACACTGAACGAGCAGTGTTCGTCGATAATTCCCTCCGCAAATGCTGTTTGTCTTTCCTTCCCCTCATTCGGTGTCCCCTGATGCGGCCTTATCCCTTATCAACCAGCCAAATCAGAATTTGAACCATCACATCTCCCAAAGTATATTACCTAATTCCGGTCCCTTGTCCATTTTGGGCAGAATGGGCAAATCATCCCAAATATTCGTGCTGACTGCGGTGGACGTGGAAAATGCGCGGGAGGAGAAGCGGTCGGACTGGCCAGCGATCTACAAGTGCACCCTGCTGATGCTGGTCTGCTCCGTCCAAGTGCTGATGTTCATCCCCTCCCTGTGGCCCTTCCTCAAGACGGTTGGCAAACAGGGAGGCGGGAAAACTCTCTCCGCTTGCAGATAGACCCCGAAGTGACGGAGGGCTTCTTCGGGGTGGTGGTGGCGGTGTTCAGTCTCTCCCAGGTGGTCACCTCGTTTCTGGTCGGCTGGTGGTCAAATCGCAGCGGCAGCGTCAAAAACCAGCTTATCGTCTGCATCTGGTTGTGTCTGTGTCCTTTCCACCGCCCCAAATCCGTCTTCTCGCAGTCTGAGTTCCCTGGGCAACCTGCTGCTGATCGTTGTGGAGCACCTCAGCGGCACTTGGATGCAAATCTCAGTCATCCTGTCCCGCATCTTGGCGGGGGTCGGATGGGGTCAGACCGTGGGATTGGACTCCCCATGTCAATGTCAACCCCCTTTTGCCAGGACAAGTGCCTCTGCTGAAGTCCTACGTGTCCACCGCCAGCGTGGACAGAGACCGCACTCGGGCACAGGCCTTCATCAACGGCGGCCTGTCCCTGGGCATTGTCACCGGACCAAGTGAGTCCGCAGCCACCAAGTCTGCTTCCATCCCCTTTGCGCCCCTTCCAGCCCTGCAGGTGCTGTTCTCCGCCTTCTCCTTTCCCGGCATTCGGCTGCTGCCCGGACTGCTCAACCTGAACGTGTACACCTGCCCCTCGCTGCTGTCCCTCCTTCTGAATGCTCTCATGATTGCGCTGCTGGTGGCCTGGTTCCGAGAAAACTACGTTGACGTGGTCTCCCGTCCCAAGGAGGTCAATTGCTCCGCATGGCTGTCTGTGCATCCATCTCCCCTCTTTCAGCAGGACAATTCGACAGCGGTGCAGCTGCCTCCGTACGACGGAGTTGCGGTGGCACTGTGCTGTCTGCTGCGCTTCACCCAGTACTTTGTGTTCACCTGTCTGGAGACGTGAGTCAGACCAGACTATTTAGCACCAAACCACTCATCCACCAGAATTGGCTCCATGTTCGCCATGCTGATGTTCTCGCTGTCCCCGTTGGACGCGGTGTTCTGGGACGGGGTGGCGCACTCGCTGCGCGGGGTCACCACCACCGCCGTGTACATTGCCTACGTGGTGTTCGACTGCGCAAAGGGGTCAGTCGGAGGGGAACTGCAAAACAACAAATGTGGTGGCACTGGGCAGAATGAACGAGCGAGTGATGTGTCTGCTGTCGATGGGCGGCCTGCTCTCGTTCTTCGTGCTCACCTTCTCCTGGCCCTTCCTCCCGCACCAGGTGCCGCTGGTCGAGGAGGGCCCTGTCGGGTGCAACGTGAACGAGTACAGCTGGTGCCCGGGCCTGACCCGCGTCAACGTGTTCCTCTACTACGGCATGATCACCCTGCTCGGCACCGCCTTCTCCAACATCAACGTGCCCATGTCCACACTGTTTTCGCGCATCGTCGGCCCCCGAATGCAGTCCAGAGAGCAGGGCTGGCAGGAGATGTGCGGCGGAATCGGCCGAATGCTGGGTCCCCTGCTGATCAGGCACCCCCCCCCCCCCATTTGGACTGATGCCACCATTTGGTTGTTCAGTTTGCTCTACAAAAGCAATGGGCCGCGCATGGTTTGGTCTGTGGAGATGGCGGTCGTTGTGCTCACGATGCTGCTCTGGCTGGTCTTCTACAAGAGAATGGTGCCTCTGGCCGTCAGCAGATAGCAGGACCAGGGACCCTGAACTGGAAGTGGCTCCTTCGATCGATTCGACCACTGCTCGAACAACCATTTCCTTTGGTTAAACCAATGCTATGTAACTACACATTTTTTACTTTTGGAAAACTCCGAGTGAAAGGCATAATTTTCTCCATTGCTCTCGCAAAAGCAACCAGCATCTACTAGATATGGAACTTCCCCCGATGTAATTGTGTTGTAAATACTTTTACATATTTACTGCAAAGGAAAGGGAGCACATTTTCCATTCAATGGGTGCTTTTCCCCGCCAATTGTTTGTTTGCTTTTCTCCTTTACACAAACTGTTTGATGTCGCCCTGTGGGGCCTAATTTTTCAGCAATTATTATTCGGCGCTGTAAACGCCTTCAAAAGCGACCGCAGGCAATCAATGGGAGTCCCTTTCGCGCGTTCATTCTCTTCACTTGTTTGTTTGGTTTTGGCCCCCGTTCAGCAGCACATCCATCACCCATCCCAAACCACCGCTCCCCCAGTTCGCTACTTTCGTTTGCGGCCCCTAGCCCTTCATCCCTCCCCCACCGATGGCCGACTCCCACAAGAGAGAGGAGTTCCTGCCCCGCTTCCCGCCCCTGCACCTGCTCTCGGCCTCCCTGCTCGTCGTCGTGGGCGCCCCTTTCCACTACGGGTGCCAAATGCTGCTCACCAACCCTTCCGAGGAGACGTTCCTCCGCTTCGTGAACAGGTCCATTTCGGCCCATTATGCCCTCCGCCTGGACCGACAGCGCACTGAGGTGGCCTAAACGAAGGGGCCCTCACTTTGCAGTTCCATTTCAAGGCCATCTGGAGTGCCACTGTCGCTCTGTTCTTCGCCGGCGCTGTGCCCGGCTCGCTGTTCATCAACCAGGTGGCCGACCGTCTGGGCAGAAAGCCGGGCATCCTGGCCTCCAATGCCGCCATCGCTGTGTGCACTGCGCTGGAGTCTGCCGCTTATTTTGTGGGTCATTTGGGAACAAAGAAAGGGAGGCCCAGATGTTTGCCAGCTGAACAGCATTGAACTGTTCGCATTTGTGCGCTTCTCATTGGGCTTCTGGGTGATCATCGGGACGGGAGTGAGCTCCGTCTACCTGACCGAGTGCAGGTAATGCCGGCCAAACAGCAACCACCAAATGGACGTTCAGCCCCAAGTTCTGTCGAGGGGCCATCGGCACAATGACCGGTAGAGGGGGGGGGGCAACTGCCGTGTCCGAACGGGAATTGCTGGACAGGTCTCTGCCTCCAAGTGGGCACAATCGCGGCCGCTATTACGGGCACTCCCCGAGTGCTGGGCAGCGACCACCAATGGTGGCTCATTTTTGCTCTGGAGGCGGCCGCACAACTCTGCCTGTTGCCTCTGCTGGGATTCGTGCTGCACGAAAGTCCCAGGCAAGTCCCAAATGTGCCCCCAAATACACAAGTCTTCAGTTTTCTTCTGTTTCACGGGAGAGAGAAGGAAGCCCGCCGCTCGATCCAGACATTCTACGGGGCCACTTCCCAAATAGAGGATGCAGTGAAGGAGATTGGCGAGGAGTGCAAGGCGCAGGCCGATTCCCAGGGGATGCTGGACGTGTGGAGGGACCCCAGCAGGACCACTCGGAGGGGACTGCGAGTGGCCGTTGTGCTCGGCCTCTGTCTCTCGTTCTGCGGGGTCGCCGTGGTGGACGCCTACGTTGTGGGCATTCTGCGCTCACTCGGCTTCTCCGCTCTGAATGCGTCCGTCGCCAACGTGGGAATTGCCGTCGGCGGATTGGTGGCGGTCCCTTTTGAGAATCCAATATTGCTCTCTCGCAGCTGTTCGCCCTCTTGTCCACCTGTCTGGTCGACCACTTTGGCCGGCGTCCCCTGATGCTGGCGTCATTTGCGGCGATGATCGTCACCAATATTTGCATCTCCGCACTGATGTATGCGAATGCACATGAACAGGTGAAGCATAAACGAAGCAGCATTCAATCCATTCGATCTCGCCTTCCAGTCGGAACTGGTCCGCATTCTGATTTTGGCTGCGATCACTTGCTTTCTGCTCGGGTTCGAGTTCGGCTTCGGCTCTCTGTTCTATTTTGTCGTGACCGAGATGGTGGGCCAGAGTGGGCGGTCGGCAGCCCAGGGATGGATGAAACTGGTGGACACGTCCAGGCAAAGCCACATTGTTTGTGTTCCCCTCCTCCCAATTGCCGTTCACCAGTCGTTCGGTTGTGCTCGCCCTGTACTTGCCCCTTCGCGATCTGATCGGCAACGGACAGGCAGGCGATGGATGGAGGGATGCCCTTTCCCTCCAGCACACACATATTTCGATATTTCCCCGTTCCAGACCTATGCCCTGCTCTTTTTGCCCATTCTGTGCTGCTCTGCCGTGTTCCTGTTCTTCGCAATGCCCGAAACGAAGAACCGCAACTTGGCTGAGGTGGAGGCGCAGCTGGATTCTTTGCCAACCGCCCAATTGTTCGCAAAGTGGCGGACCATGAAACGCGTCAACAAAGGCGCAGACATCGAAAAGTAGTTCGAACGATTGGTCTTGAATTTCGATTGCCTTTGTCTGCACATATTGCGAAAAAATACAACGATTATGGACATTTGAAATGAGGTAATCTCAATAAATATGTATATTAGGAGACGGAACTAAGGAACTAACTAGGCATATTTTGCTCTAAAATTTATCGAAGCCGACAGTTGTCGAGGTATCGACTTGGTTTGGTTAAAAAATTACACTTTTGCTTTGCTTCAGCCGTATAGCCGATACCAACAATATCCACCAAACACAATACACGTTATTGATCCGCCAAATTGAATAGCCCTTCTGCTTCTGGACTTCCTTCTCTTATTTTTCCGTCTTCTTCGCCCGTTCCCCTAGGACGTCGCCTCTTTTCTTTTCGCCTCTTTTCTGTGTTCTTTCCCTCCCAAGCATTTCCATTTTTTAAATATTGACTCGTTTCTGAACCTAAATGATCAAGAACCAGTTTTTATTCTTCCGACGGAAGAGGGAAGAGGGATCGCGGTCAAAATGATTTTTGATTTTGACACCATTATTGGCCAATCTGGGTTCCTTTTTCGTTTCTTCTCCTTAAGTATAACCAACGTGTCTTTGGTGTTCCCTCAATCCCCACTCTCCCAATCGACAAAGGACAAATTCTTATCGCTTCCATTCAAGTGATAACTGATAAAGTCCAATTTGTAAGACATTCCCCGTATGTGCCCTTTTCATTAGAAATGTGCTCTGTGGCCAAAACCGGCGATGACAGAGCCAGCGAGGACAATCGCCCCGCTGTGTCCAGTTCGCGCGTCCCTCCCCCGTTCCTGCTGCTCTGCTCGCTGCTGATCGCCGTCAGCTCCTCCTTCCACTACGGCTACCAAATCACCCTGACCAACCCTTCCGAGGAGACGTTCCTGCACTTCGTGAACAGTTCCGTCTCGGCCCGTTATGCCGCTCGTGTGGACAGACATGGAGTTGAGGTTGGAAAACACAGAAGACGAGGTCGAACTGACGGCGTTCAGGCCATCTGGTCGGTCACCGTTTCGCTGTTCTTCGCCGGCGCTGTCCCGGGCTGTCTGTTCATCAACCAGGTGGCCGACCGTCTGGGCAGAAAGCGGGGCACCATTGTCTCCAGTGTGGCCATTGCCCTGTGCACGTCGTTACAAGCAGCCTCCTATTTTGTGGATCCCACCGCCATCACAGTTTCAATCGGTTTTTGTTTTTCAGCTGAACAGTATAGAATTGTTCGCCGCCAGTCGTTTTGCCCTTGGCTTCTGGGTGATCGTCGGCACCGGAATTTGCGCTGTCTATCTCTCCGAGTGCAGGTAGCCATTCAAGCCCTGCCCGACCAATAATATGTCGTCTGTCCCCTTTCTTTCATGTCAGCCCAAAAGCGTGCAGAGGCGCCATTGGCACCTTGACCAGTGAGTAGGCAATACTATTGTAGTCCTTCCTCACTGTAAGCAAAACTGCCCATTTTTGGTCTTCTGATCCAATTCGGCACCGTCATCGGCGCAACGGTCGGCATTCCCCAAGTGCTGGGCAGCCACAGGCAGTGGTGGATGATTTTTGTGCTGGAAACGCTGGTCCAACTGATTCTGCTGCCACTCATCCATTTCCTCCTGCACGAAAGTCCCAGGCAAAAAATGTGGAAAGCCCTTCCCGACAAATTGCTTCAGTTTTCTGTTGTTCCACGGCAAGGAGGCGGATGCACGCGAATCTATTCGCGCGTATTACGCGGCCGATTGTCCCTCCAATTTGGAGGCAATTGCGGGGGAAATGCGCGAGGAGTGCAAGGCGCAGGCCGATTCCCAGGGGATGCTGGACGTGTGGAGGGACCCCAGCAGGACCACTCGGAGGGGACTGCGAGTGGCCGTTGTGCTCGGCCTCTGTCTCTCGTTCTGCGGGGTCGCCGTGGTGGACGCCTACGTTGTGGGCATTCTGCGTGCTCTCGGCTTCGACGAGCTCTTCGCCTCAATCGCCAACGTGGGAATTGCCATCGGCGGCCTGGTTGGTGGCCACTTGCCATAATCAAGTTCGTTCTCGATTTCCTCCAGTTCTTTGGCATTTTGTCCACCTGTCTGGTCGACCACTTTGGCCGCCGTCCCCTGATGTTGGCATCTTTTGCGGCGATGATCGTCACCAATTTGTTCATCACTGCGCTTATGTCCCTCAACAATTCTGAGGCAAGCAATCCAAATTTTCTCCTAATCTGATTGTTTTGGGCTTCTTCTCTCAGCAGTCTGAACTGGTGCACATCTTGCTGTTGACGGCGATCACACTTTTTTTGCTCGGGTTCGAATTCGGACTGGGCTCCCTGTTCTTCTTTTTGGCGGCCGAGGTGGTCGGCCAGAGTGCGCGTTCTGCCGTCCTGGGCTGGGCAAAACTGACGCACACCTCCACGTGGATTTTAGTTTTAACGCAATCAGCCGTGGCCTTTCCAGTCGTTCCATTGTGCTCGCCATCTATCTGCCCCTCCGCGGTTTCGTTGGCAACGGATCGGTCAGTTTCGCCCCATCGGCTTGCCCAATATTTATTTCCTTTAGGCGTACGCCCTTCTGTTTCTCCCGCTCCTGTGCTGTGCCTCTGCGTACCTGTACTTCTCAATGCCCGAATCGAAGAATCGGAATTTGGCCGAAATCGAGCAACAGCTGAACGAATTACCGAAAATGAGGTTGTGGCGCAGGAACGAGAAGAGGAAAATCGCGACAAGGAGAAAGGGAACTTACAACACTTTTGACAATGGCCATTGACTAAATTCATCGCAATTTATTTTACTCTTCAAAATGGAATCAAAACATAAGCAAGCTAAGTGAGATTGATCGAAGGGCAAAAGGCACTTATATAAGGCCCCGAGAGAAGCAACCGTAAGTGGACAACCGAGACCGCAATTGAGTGAAATAAGGAAAATCATTAATGCGAATTGTGTATCAACAAATATAATATAATGTGTAATCAAGAATGAGCGAATTTAAAGCTGTCCTTCTTTGGACTGGTTCTTCAGCATTTGTCCGAAAAGAATTGTGCGAATTTGCGAGCCACTCTCTGTTCGAAGGCGGCCTTTCCCTTCTGCTTCGGCCACCGCTCCAACGCTTTATGGTCCATTTTTCCTCCGCGATATTCGTCCACCTCAAATCCAAAAATCCAAATAAAACAAAGGTTTCCCACCCGAATATGGTCATTTCTCTCGGAGAGCGCCAGCAACAGTCCCTCCACGTGTGCCTGACTTTCCCTCGGCGGCATGAACAGCAAACCACTGCAAAGGCAACAATCGGTCCAAACAGAGAATGAAAATGCATTCGGTTCACTTGTCGCCTCTCTTGATGGTCAGTCTTCGGAGGTGGCAGACGGACTTGAATTCGCAATCGTCCAGACTGAATAATGTGTCTGTGGAGCGCAAAGGGGCTGGAGACAGGGGAACAGTGCGTCCACCAGCTGACGATGTGCAGTCTGCGGGCAATAACATTCCAAACGCTTATTAGTAGGGCCCGGATTTTTATGTTTTTACATATTTGTTCTGCGCATATGCCTTGATGAATGATGATATATACACGAAAAACACATCGAAAACCCCTATTGTCAATCAACTTTTCGAGTTTTGAAAGCATATTTTGCATATTTTGAGCATATATATACACACAGTGCATATTTGGTCCATTTTCGGCATATTTCAGTTTTTTGGAAATTTCCGGTAAATATGCCAAAATTGGTTAAAATTTCGTCAAAAAAATTTCGAAAAAACCGTTTTCGCAGTCGTGACCGCCAAAAATCGCGCACATGCGATTTTAAGTCAATGGAAAGAATGAAAAATGGATTGGAAATCGTACATATAGGTGTCAATAGATGAAACTACGGATTCGATTGGCCGTTATATCGCCAATTTACTTGTGGGAAAATTGGATGAAACTGACTACCACAAAACGTGCTTGATCTCAGTGAAAGTACTTGAACGAACGGATAACCATACGGTTTCTCGTTTTGTGAACAATTCACTCAGTATGTTTTTAAATTTATTTCCCGCATTCAAAAAAATTAAGGAGAATTTGGAAT
>VAHH01000188.1:0-47232 GCA_013357305.1 Radopholus similis
TTCGGTTCCCAAGAAGTGAATTTTATTTTTTACCGATCCTATAAGGGGCGGTAAAAAATCATTTTTTACCGGTAAAAAAACCGGTTAATTAACCATTTGACAAACCTAAGTCCATAACAGAGTTTGTAGCGCATTCTGGCATTCTATGCTGCCGCATCGCACATTCGGCCATGCAATTTGCAAATGTTCGCCAACGCGGTGATGTACAACAGCACTGGGCATCATGTGAACAATTACGCGCGCGAAATGCTGGAATACGCGCTCAAGTGCATTGAGTTTGGTTGCTAATTGGGTTTGCTCCTGTTGTGTACGTTCGTGAAAAGAAGATGGAATAATTGTTTGCTCCAATAGTGCTCTGCTGGAGACGACCAAATTCGCCATCTCTTCCAGCGTCGTCCACCATTCAATCGGCACTACGTCGTTTCATAGAGGAATTGGGCTCTTCTCGTTGCTGATGGATGACTGACCAGTATTTACTGATTATTCCACCCTTTCAATTACAAAACCACATTTTGTTTCTTTTGAAGACTTTCTCTGTTCGGTAAAGTTTACAGAATAAATATATCGGTCAGTGTTGCTTGCAATCCGATTCGGTTATTTTTGCTTATTATTTATTCTTTTAAATTACACAATTTCCAGCATTGACTCAAATTTATGAGACATTTTCGTTTTTCCGACAATTTCAGAAACACGACATGCCCGGAGAGGAGCTTTTGGAGAAGCAGGTCAAAGAGCTGCAGGAGAAGAACGTCAAACTGGAGGAAGGCCTGGAGAAACAACAAACGGAAAACGACGCGTTGTGGCTGAAGCTGACCAACATGGAAGGCGATTTGAAGAAGGTGAAGCAGTCACTCGATAACCTTCTGGAGCAGATACCTTCAGGTATTCAAAAAAGTGCATTCACCTAATAAAAAATAAATGAATGCCGGCCAAATTCGGCAATTCAAATTTCTGATGAACAAGTTTGGACTCTAAAAACGGAGAAGTTTAATATTTTAGCGACAAGTTCCAAGCGTGCTGCGCTGCCTGCGTCCGTTGATTTGCCAACTTCGGTAAAAAGGGCGAGGATATAGGCTTTTTATCAGCAAATACATGCATTAACATTCACAAGTTCAGGGTTCGCGTGATACGGAAAACCAGAATCCAGCAAATGCTCAATGGGTCATTGATACCCGAAAGTACATGTTTGTCAAGGATGAAAAGCGGTGTGTGGTCGCACTCACGCCGAAATACGCGGCAACTTATGCCCATGGAAGCCACAAAAAACTTGTTCCGCGGAATCATGAGTCAAGCCGAAGGATAAATGGGGACAAATTCACTGTCCGTTCAATGTGCACAACCGCTGACGGAAAGCCGGAAAGGAAAGTGGAAGTTGAAGTCGTTAAATTCGATGCGGATCGCGACTTCATCATCCTCGAAGCCCTGAAAGGGAAGACCTTTTACGACGCGGACCCAGAAGAGGAAACGATTCTGGCGCCTGGACACTCGCTCAATGGGACGAAACTCATCGGAATAGGGTTGTCTGGGAAGGACAATATAGGCGGCTATGTTGAGACAACAATCCATGGCCAAGTTGCGAACAATAAGGAAAATAAAAGAAATATGCTCGTCTGTGACGCCATTATGTTTGGTGGAGATAGCGGTGGTGGCCTTTTCGACGAAAATTGCAAACTGGTTGGCCTGGTCTCCGCCTCTATTTACGATAAAGGCTGCTCTCGAACTGAATTCGTCCACGCGGGAACGTTACGTCAGGCAGTGGTTTGATTACGCAATCTTATTATCTTGCATTAAAAAAAATTAATTCAGGATGGATTGACTGGCCAACTTTACGTCAGAAGCCCACCGCGAAGATGGGAGGATGATTAATTGGTAAGCGATCATAGTGTTCAAATTTTCCAAGTTATTATAACTTTTAGAATGCGTGAATTGACCAATGGATTCAGTTGCAAATGGCGTTATTAAATATTTCTGTAACATTTATGAATTCAAGAATAGAGAGTCCTTTTTATTTCTTCCTCAAAAATGCACGAGACAGTGGTGTTTGGGTCGGTGTCAGGGGATCCACCCTTTATAAAATGTCCTGCGTGATTCTCTCTCTCTCTTCCCGGAAAGAGATCGACCGAATCGGACAATAACGTTTTTGCCCGTTGTTCTTCGCCACTAGCCGAGTGGGCTAATTTGGCTTAAAGCCTAGGCAAGCTTATGCTTAAACTGGGTGGTGACTAACTGGGTTGATGCCGTACAAGGTTTTTGTCATCTTGGAAAACACAATTTGGTTCTCTTCTCGTCCTGTCGCAAAATCGGAGTCCGGCCTTGACGTGGTTCTTCACTTCCGCCCACTCGTATAGGGCGCTCTTCAGCGCGTAATTGAGCCCGCTGTTCTCCGGATTGGTGACGCTGAACGTGCCGATGCGCCAGATCTTGCCAGCGGTGGGGTCAGCTCGCCTGTGATCTTGTGGTTCTGCGCGAACGAATGGCTTTTATCCGTTGGCCAATATTCCAATGTCTCCCCGAGAGCGTCTTTCCCACTTCTTGGACGAACGAACCTCTTGTTTCACGAACAGCTCCATGGCGAGCTCGTCCAGCGCCGGGTACAGCTGCTGCACGTTGATCTGGTGCCGTTTGATCAGGTTGGTTGCCGATGCCCTCGCGCAGCGCATGTACCAACGAGATGGGCGCAGCTGTAATGAAAACGGTTGTCACTCAACTGTTTTGTGCCTGGCCATATGCGGCTCTTTGAAGTGGCCCCAGTAGTTGTCAAGCTCCAGCGCGTCTAAGTAGAACGACGGGACGCGTGTCTTGCGATTCAAGAATTTCTGGCTGTTGCATTTGCAGATCATTTCAGTGAGCCAATCCCCATGTGGATCAGTACTTCAGCATTATCTTGTGCCATTATATTTTTGTGGCCAATGACTCTCGCAAATAAACATCGGAAAAGTCGTCGACGTTGATGATCTCGCACTACTGGTTGCTTGCCTTCACGTCGTTCATGATTTATCCATTCACCAGCGCTATACTCCGAATGTGGCTTTGTCGATGGCTTGCGCCAGATACTGATCGAGTAAAAATGCCTTATTTTTATTGGCTAAAAATAGTATATCAAAATTAGACAAAACCTTTGGAGAATTCGGCTTCATCAACTGATCGATTTCGGATTGCGAAAAATTGCTATTATGGGGCAACGAGAACATATTTATTTTTTTACCGAAAGCATGAATATCTATGCACATACTTTCCAATTTTCAATGCAGATTTGCAGATATTATATTGGTTGGCCGAAAAGTCCTGGTACATTTTTTCATAAATTTATTTCTTTTTCAAAACACAACTAATAATTTCGAATATATTCTCGATTGGATTCAACAACATGTTCCCTTCGTCTGTGCAAATTGCCAATTCCATCAGAGAAGAACTTTTTTGGTAGCGAGGCAAAGAAACGTTCCAACTCCAATCGGACCTCTTCACATTCATCGAATTGTTTCTCTTTAAAATGATGAAGAACCGCCCGAAAAAGATGGTAGTCTGTCGGAGCACGATCAGGGCTGTAAGCCGGGTGAGCCACCAATTCCCAACGCAAGTGGTTTATTTTTTTCGCGAGTGATCTTTGCAACATGGGGTCTTGCGTTGTCATGAAAAAGTCGGACCTTCTCTCTATCTTCTCCCCAACTTGGTCTTTTTTGATGCAGGACGCGGACTAACCTATCAAATAATGAGGAGTAGTATGCTGCGGTCAATGTGGTTCAATAAGAGTTGAAATGGCATTTCGATTCACTTATGGTGGCTTTCCTGAGTGGCTTGGATCCATCAAAGTTTTGTCGCCCTTTTGGAACCGATCGAACCAGAAATAACTAGCAGTTCTGCTCGGAGCATCCGCGCCATAAACTTCAACGAGTTTGGAGTGCGCTTGGTTTGCATTGAAATTTGAACCGAATAAGAAAAGACGACTACCGAAAATGGGCATTTTTCTCGGACTTTTTTGTCAATGAATGAATAATATTGGAGGTAATGCGAGAAAGATAAATAGAAGCGGTAGAGTGTAAACTAAAACTCTACAATAACAGAAAACAATTTTCTTTTGATTATAAATCAGTAAATATTTTTTGTTTAAAATGTACCAGGACTTTTCGGCCAGCCTATAAAATGGCCGTCGATTTTTTCCCAAAAATTATTATTTAGATACCTAGGGTCTGTAACACAATTATACTCTCCCACTTCCAGTGCAGCAGAGAAGCTGAAATTTGGAGGGACAATAGAAACACGCGAAAAAATAAGATCCTCAAAAAATCATAACAAGTTCGTTTGAAAAATAAATTTTGGCAAGTGCTGAAAGCGCCACCATACCCAAAATGGGTGTAACATAATTATAAGTCCGCTTTGCATTCACTGTGATCCCAAGTTGCAGAAAATCTGAAAAAATTCACACAGACTACTCTAGCGTTACTGTGAATATCCATCCACAAAAACCACTGCCTCACCTTTATCCAACCACGAGATCCGAGGACCCCAAAACAAGGGAAATCGGGGATTTTTTTGTTCAAAAATCCATATCTTAGATTTTAAATATTCATTAATTTAATAATACCTGAACCCCATTTTTAAGCTTAAACTTTTCGAATGCCAAGTAAATTGAGGAGATAAAATTTTATTCAATCAATGCGATGACTGATAAAATACATACACGTAAACTGATGATAATTGTTATAAAATGAATGGGTAATTCAATTTAATTCAATCACGTCCTCAAATTCTTCCCATGTTTTGGCTCAGTATTTGATAAGTTTCAGAGTTGTCCAATTTGGGGAACGTTGCCGGAATAAAATAATAATTTTTGAATAAAAATAATTTTTGGCAAAATGTTGAATATGGAATAGATCCTCCAAATTGTGAATATGGATAAAATCCTTTGTGACTATGGAAATTGGAAAGAACTTTTTGCCAAAAAATATACCATAGTTGGCAGTGCATTTGGGTTTCGTCACTGAACTTGGCGGTATTTCCACTTTCCAGACTCCAGCATTAGCGGCGCAATGCACAATGCCCGGGTTCCTGCCCTATGCATATAGCATCGGCTAACGACTACCCGTAAACCAAATACCAAATGGTAATGTTATATTAAAATATAGATGAACTAACTCCATCCATTTATCCAGAAATCCACAATCCTTTTGCTGCGAATCCTGCTACTGCTGCTACTATATATAGGTTAAATTGTAAATAATGTTTTTCGAGCCGGCCTTAAATACTTACTTTACTTTTACAAGAAAATTATTATTATTCGTTTTGAAGCAATGGCGGATATGAAATATGATAAATTCAGTGTTGTCATGGTAGCGGTTTTCTTAAAGTGAATGGTGATTGGAAAATCGATGTCACGTCATGGGGTGGTACCAATTACCCACGACAACACTGGATAAATCCACCGCATCCAAGTCAGATCTTCGTAGTTGCGAGCAATTGGATTTGCTTCGGGTATAGGTATTCAAATCGAAAAATACCCTTCCAATGGGAGATGGAAAACAATACCTGCATGATTACTGATTACCTTGATCCTTAATTCCAAAATGCATTTGTACCGTAGCATATTATGTGCATCTGGTGCGTTTGTATAGGATATGCCTGGAGACTGCAATCAATGCGTCAGGGATTGGCGCAAAAGATTAATATAGCTCCAAGTGACTTTTCCGACTCACGACGAGGACGGCCCGAATATCTCATTCTCGACTTTCATTCATACTAAATATACTCTTTACCTATGTTTGGCGTATTAAAGCCTCCCAACCGAACTTATCCTGAATTATGTGATAATATTCACAGCATGGGTTACGTCAACGTTAATTGGCGCTATTGAATACCTGAACAAAGCTCATACACGAATAGTAATAATAATAATGTAATAATTAATAAATAATAATACTACATATAAGTGCTTAATAGCCATGTGAAGAAAAACACACAATGCATGCGTGTGGCACATCTCCAAATCACCACTCCAATTTGCAGAACAAAAAAAATTAGATATTTATACAATTGCAAATTGCAACATCGATATACTTAATTGATTACAATCGATGGAAACCACCGATCAGCAAGCAAACAACCAGCCTCAGCCTTCTATCCAAGCTGACGAGGGCGGAGTTACTCCGCAACAAAGCGAGAATGGACAGCCTGCTAACTCTGTGTCTACTAAAACAAATGAGCTAATAGAAAATAGCTCAAAAATTGCATCAAAAGAACCTGACGAATCGGTATATTTGTCATTCGTTGGCTTTCTTCCAGTCCCAAAAATTTTTGCATTATTGTTGGAACGTATGGTGATCATAATCGCTCCATCCATATCAAAAATGCGGCGAAGAATAGTTTGGAGAGAAGTTTCATATTGAATTTGGTATTACTATTACCAATTACAACAAAATTCCCATTGTTTTAATGTTCTGGAAGACTATATCCCATTCTTCTGACTGAATTCAGAGCGTAATGAGTAATGAATCTTAGATCCTGAAATACCTAATCCGATTTCCGCCAAACAATTGCGATTCGCAAATCCTGACCCAAAATTCAGTTCTGTACAGAAATTAATTTTTGGGACAGGCTGAAAGTGTTACTGCTGGCAAAATACCGAGAGATTACCCACTCTTCAGAATATACAAGAGCAAATTACAATCAACGAGAGTGCAAACTCACGTGATGAGCACGAGGAGCTCGATGAAGATGAAGAGGTTTTGCATTTCCCTTAGCAAATTTATTAGAATCTCTCAGGCTCATATTGATCACTAATCAGAATGAAATAATTCCTTTGAAAAGGGTCATTTTAGATTTATAAACTAAAGGAAATCTTGTTAATGCCGCTCAAACAGCTTCATCTAGTATAAGTAAAATCTAAAATCTGCTTCTTTGACGAAATATTTTATCAATTATGGGTTGAAAATTCCCATGATTTTCCCATTTAGTTGCAACTTATCGACCAAGATGAAGGCAATCAACAAGAACAAGAGGGGCAACAATCAAACGAAAACTATGAGAAAAAAGAAGATGAAAATGCAATGGAAATGGGGGAAGAACCCGAAGTAAAGTCCATCGAAGTCGAGGAAAACCTGGAGAGTCCTGTAGAAGTAAGTTTCTCCTTGTAACGAAAGGAGGATCATTGCACTTTTCAGACATCTGCGCAAATGAAACGACTGATTCTAACCAATGGGCAGTTAAAGCGTTTGAATGTGCTGGATATAGCATCGTTCCGCAAGGTGGCCATCGGTTTCTATGTGCGTGTCAACGTTCAAGGATTGCCCTCAAAATATGCGAATTACATCTTTGTAATATTCGCTATTTTACTAACCATTAAATTCCGTTTATGTATATGTAGTTGGATCAGATTGTGGATGTTCTTGAGGTGGAATCTTTTCAACACCTTTGGCTCAAACGCCGACTCCGTCTCAACCATTTGGGCGACTTCAGTCTGGACCAAGTGGTGCCAAACAAGGTGAAGGATGAATACGACCTCCTCTCGTGGTTCCACTTCATGCAGGCTAAGGTAGATTGTGCAGAAATTCGAACACCTAACCATCTCTAGGAAGAAGTATTGCCCACTCTTGGGTTTGTCCACCAAAAGGAGTCGCATTTGGCCGAAGCGCTGCTGGAAGTAGAAAAAGCTGATACGGCGAAACTCGCAGAACCAAGTTTTACTATTCAGATTCCGTGATTCACATGATCTTGTTTAGGTTCAAAAATACGCAGAGATGATTTGGGGAAGGTGATTCTTAATCCCACCAGCTTACGAAATTTATCAAAGTTGGGCTTCGAAAGTTTTCGAGAGGCCGTAAAAGGCTGTTTCGTGTCAATGCCCTGTATTTGTAGAGACAAGGCAAACTTGCAAACCATTTTATCAAAGAGATTTTTGTTTAAGCCAATGAATTGTCAGTATCACATCGTCAAAGTGAAGGATGTTGTTCGTGGGTCACGAGAATACACGGTAATCGTTTGAAATGGCTTACCATCTAAAAACAATCTACCTAAATAGGTTTCGATCAAAACCTATAATCTGAAGGTAATTGTAGCAAAAATTGACTACCAATTGGAGCTGGCCTTCTACGGCAAGTACATCGTTAACTGGGTCAAGAACACCCAACCTATCAATGAGGAGGGCTTCCGTCTTTGGTTAGAAGACATGCGAAACTGGGTAAAATGCATGCCCTCACAGCCAGTATTTGTCGAAAATGTTTCTTACGCAGAAAGAGCCCCTTCCGACTGTTGACTACATTCGCACAAAAGCTGCGGCGCTACAGATAGCTTTGGCCGAAGCAGAAAAGACGCCAAATCTCGAGGACCAGGAGAAGCAACGAATTGCCGAAGAAGAGCGAGCACGAAGGGCCAAATTACCTGCCACGTGCGCAAAAGATCTTGAGCCCTGCACACTCACACGTCCTCTGCTGCAGAAACTAGTCCAGTTGGAGGATGGCGAGATGCTGGCGAAAGTGTTGACCGGGTGCTTCCTACGCTTGAACGCAGGCGCAGCAAACAATTTTGAGGTTCGAATCCGGGCGGAGAATTGACCGATTAAAATTACTTTTTGAACAGATCGACCAAATCGTAAGCGTGGAGTTGAGCAACGAACCGGAGACTGGGGAGGAGACAACGGAACCGGCGTCGGGCAGGAAAAAGAAACAGGCGGAGACGGTGCTGAAGCTCAAAGTGACCGGCACCATTTCGTGCACACCGCTGACCTACATTGCGAGCAACTTCAAGTTCAGCGAGGAAGAGTTCCGCAAGAGCTGGCTGGCGGAAACAAACGAGGTGGGCCGAGAATTGAATTTCTGCGAAGCATGGAAAACAGCCTTAAATGAAACAAACTTCACTGGATTTTTGCGCTCACGGTCGTTTCAATTCAAGGATGACCCGCTGCCGATAATTGAAACAATTCAACAAAAGCAAAAGGAAATTGAGACGGCGCTCAAATTGATTGCCGAGTTGCAGCAGCAAAAGGTGTGTTTTGGCCACAAAGACAATCATAACACTGGCCGCCAGAATAACGCCCAGGCAAAGGGCGATGAGAAGGCGGCTGATTCGGACATCGTCATTTTGTCGCCGCCCGAAAAACCTGCGAGCAACGGCACTGGGCGGAAGAGGGCGGCATCCGCAGAGCTGCAAGGAGGGGACGAGGAGGCGGCGAAGAACGAGGAGAATCCGAAGACGGAGACCCAGGGGAGCGGGTTGAGCAGTGTTCGCACAAAGGATGGGCAGTTGACGCCGAATGAGGTGGGTGGGCCAGAAATGGGGTGTGGGACGGGAGTAGGTGCGTTTAGATGAAGAAAATCATTCTGTCCACGGGCAAAATGCTCGAGCTGATGACGATGGAGAAGGACACGCTTGTTCGCGTCCTTCGCAACTATTTTGCGCGCGTCGCGGCCAACCGCCCAGAAAAGGCACGAAAATTGGGAATGCTGCTTTGCCGATTTTCCCTCTTTAGCCAAAATCGCTGCAATACTACCTGGACGAAATAACGGGAGTTTCGTGGGGCGGTAATCTGTACCGGATCCGCGGCAGAGTACTCACGGACATCCGCCTGCATTTTCGGCACATGGGCAACCGCACGTTTTTGGAACTGTACCGATCCGATGCGAACACCTTTTTCAACGCGGATGCCCTGCAAATGTTTGTAGACGACATGAAGGAATGGGTACACTTTGTTCCAAACCAAGTTGGTCGCCTATCAAACTGTTTCGTAGAATGAGCCCTTGCCCACGCTGGCACTTATTGAAAAGAAAGCGCGCGAGTTCGACACAGCACAACGGCGAAAAAATGTGAGCAGTGCCTACGGTTCAACGACGGTATCCAGAACAGTCAGTGCGGCACCACGCGCACGTCCTTTTGTCACAACAATGGTATTCTACAAAAAAATTATTAATTTTTGTCTTAAAATTCGAAATGAAATTTTGCAAAGGCTCTAAGCACTGATTCCATTAATCCATTTTGAGCAGCGATCTGGTCCACCGATGGCTCCCCCAATGAATTCGCGCTATCAGAGCATCCAAAGTCTAGTGGCTGTACGCATTGAATGTTTGTGTTGACGTTGTTGACCCGTCATTTCAGCAAAATGTCCGAGCAACTCCGGGCATCGCCGCTGGATGGACCCAGCAAACACAGTCATTTATGGTTGGAAATTGATTGGGAATTTCCCCCAAATTCCATTCCCATTTGTGCAGATGCCTCAGCAACAGCAGTGGAATCAACAGTCGGCCGCCTTCGCCGGTGCTGGGCCCAGTCCGTTTTCACCCGAAAAGGAATCATGGAGAATAGCCCAACAGCGCCGTGAAATGGAGGCGGCCGGAATCTACAACTATTCGGCGGTCGGCACAACTTTTGTCGAAATTGGGAGTCTGAAGTTCTGTTCAGGTTGATGACCGTGGGAGTTTCGGACCTGCGGGAGGAGGGCTTCTTGGGTCGAGCGCTGGGTCGATTGGCAGTCTGCGTGACTTTCGTCAGCCAATAAAGGTAACGGAAAGTGAATGAATTGATTGGCTTTGATTGTGCAGGAACGCGAATACGAGGTGCGCCGAAGCTACGAGCAACAGCAGCAAATGCAGACATCCGACCTGTACCGTCGCCCTTCGACGGGACCTTCGCGTGAATCGGTAACTGATCTGTCTTTTTCCAAACAGTTTCGGATTCCCTGGAAGAGCGAGCCTAACGATCAATTGCATATAATATTTTAGCTGCTGCCCAGCTCTTTTTCCTCGCTCACCCCATCGGTCGCCATGCAGCACTACAACACGGCCACCAGAGGCCCCAGTTCAGCGAAACGTCAGCGCCAACATTCGCCGCAGCCTCCGGCTGTTCAACGTTTCTTTTGAGCAATCGAAGGGAAGGAAGGGTAAATGAAAGAAGCTGTTTGAGTTGATGTAATGAAGGAAATTCCTCTGTATTGAAAAAAATTGAATTGATATTTTCAATTTCATACTTGAACAAATGGGGAAAATTTCATTGGCACTTGGCGAACACCAAATCAGTTGATTTGCTTATCATCGATCTATTGTATAAAGGCATTTCAAACAATGTTTAGCATGGATTCGACAATTATTAGGGGTAAAATCTGATTGCCTTTTCCCTACTCTCTCTCCTATCTCTACTTGTTTTTCATTTCTCCCCTTCTTTTCGACCGTCAAAATCCAATATATTGGCTGGTCCTCTGGTCGGTGGCTCTGGCGTAAACATAAACACCCCCCAGCCGCCCGCCAATTCTCCGCTAACCGCTACGCCCTGCAGCATATCGATGTTCCTTTCCTGCTCTGTGGGAATTCCGCTTTTAAGGGGCTGCTTCGATTGGCACCTTAATTTTCATTGCCTTTGCTCATAAATTTTTGCTCATCTCAATGGATAATACACCGCTCATCACGGAGAAAAAGGTAAGTGCATTTCCAATTTTAACAATTGTGTGGAATAATACGGGTGTCCATGCTTTCCAAAATATTGATTTTGTAAAAGAATATGGCATGGAAGAAGAGAATAAAATTACTTCTGAGTAAAAAGAAGGAACAAAAGCGGGGGTTTCTTGTGCCTTTAAAGCAAAGGCTGCTGTCCGATCAAATTATTAAACACAGCTGCCAACGGTTCGCCTCTTTCTGTGCGGCGATGTTATGACCGGTCGAGGAGTGGACCAAATTTTGCCGCATCCCTCCAATCCACGCCTCTTTGAGTCTTACGTGCGAGACGCGAACGAATATGTGCGACTGGCAGAACGAAAGTCGGGACCGCTGCCAAAAAGGTGCTGCAATTACCACAGTAGTTCTTCGAACATCTTTCAGGCCAGTCGATTTCTCCTATCCGTGGGGCGACGCACTCACCGTGCTGGCCGAACTTCGTCCTGACGCGTCTATCATCAACCTGGAAACAGCCGTGACCCAAAGTGACGACAAGTAGGGAATTCATTGTTTTGAAACTAGGAATGCTAAACAAACACATTCACACATTCGATTTTATTCATTCGTTCACTCATCCATCTTCAGTTGGCCCGACAAGGGAATCCACTACCGAATGCACCCGGACAATGTGCCGCTGCTGACCAGTGCAAACATTGATTGCTGCGTTCTGGCAAACAACCACGTGCTGGACTGGGGCCACGAAGGTAAAAAAAACGGAAGCAAAATGGAACCAATTTTGGCGTGGACACTGGACATTATATTTAGGCTTGGAGGAGACTCTGCGCACGCTCAGGGCCAAGGGAATTCATACTGCGGGCGCCGGGCACGAGCTCTCGGAGGCGGAGGCACCGGCAAGCGTTGAAATTGGACGGGACCGCCAGCGAAGAAGAGTGCTGGTGTACGCGTGGGCGGACGAGAGCAGCGGGGTGCCCACAAGCTGGGCGGCCAAGGCCACTCAGGACGGCGTCAACTTCCTCAAGGAGGGAGTCTCTACGCGTGGCGCTAATCAAATCGGCGAGTGTGTGAAGCAAGTGGGTGGACTGGCCCAATGAGCGGAGGTGGCAAGAGTGACTGAATCGGACTTGCAGAACGGACGGCAACGGGGAGACGTCGTTGTGGTGTCGCTGCACTGGGGAGACAACTGGGGCTACCCGATTCCGAGGGCCGAACGGGAGTTCGCACATCGCCTCGTCGACGAGGCCGGAGTGGACATCGTTTACGGACACTCCTCCCATCACGCGAAGGCCCTCGAGGTCCACAACGGGAAGCTGATTCTGTACGGGTGCGGCGACTTCCTGAACGACTACGAGGGCATCTCCGGCTACGAGGAATACCGCGACGACCTAACGCTGATGTACTTCCCCAGCGTCAACCCCGAGAACGGGGCCTTGGTCCAGCTGATCGCAGTGCCAATGCAGGCAAAAAATGGCTGATTCGGGGGATCGAATCCTGTTTTTCTCAGATCCGAAACATGCGTTTGAACAAGGCCCGGATTGAAGATGCCAAATGGCTCCACTCTACGATGAGAAGAGAGTGCGGGAAATTCGGCGTCGGAGTGGACCTGGACGAAACAACAAATTGGCTCACTTTTCGCTGGTAAAAATAAAAACATACGCCTTGTTGCCTACTTTATTTCATTTATTTGCATTTTGACAATGGCCTGATGATATGTAATTGATAAATGATAAATTATCTATTTTCATGGCCAGGAGAAATTTTCAAAAAATGGTTTCCAGTCAAAAAGAAGTTTAGGTAATAATAACTGATCATGAACCTCCACTTTTTTGAATTTTTCGTTGAAGTAACGCCCTTTGATTAGGTTTATTCCCGGTTTGGCCTTCACTCAATTACACGCAAATTGTGCGTGTGACAGAATACGGGACGGCTGTAGGGTAATTTCATTTTCCTTTAAGACGTCCCCATAAATGCCGTTTTGATATTTATATTGCGATCCAACCCAACTTGGAAATGAGTCAATAATCCCCATTATTAGAGGTGCTCGAAACGACTTTAAACCTCAAAATAAGCGAATTTTGCAAGTTTATTTTTGGCCTAATTAATTGGCAAGAACAAATGGGAACGGCGTCTTGTCCCATTGGCCATTAGCGCAAGAGAATAAAGTTTGTTCCGATCCAGGTTCTCCCATCCCCTGTTCCCAACCGCCCTTCCATTTGTCGGGAGTTCTCGCCAGAACGCAAAAAATAGTCCTGTTTCTCCGTAGCGGCCGATACATTTTCCTGGCATTCTCTAGACCAATTCCCGTTAGCAACAAATTCTTGAATTTGTATCTGGCACGCCAGGCCAGTGTCACACAAACTCTTTCTCCTGCTGACCGAATATTTGTCGCATTTGGATGCCATCTTAGTAGACTAGCGAGTGAAATTTCACACGCACATTTTCATTTCGCTCTTTACCACAACATCCACTAGTCTTGGGATTTGCATATTTCGAGACAATTTGCACCGAATAGAAGAGGACAATGGATGTTGACGTGAATAGTGGCAATTTGGTGGGTTCTGAGCTGGCCAGCGGTCACTTTTGACTCCTGCCCCCAGTTCTACCAGACCTACAGGGACCAGAACCCGTGTTGGCCGCTCCTTTCGTGCGCTCTCGTCATGGCAGTCATTGCGCTGGCCGGAATTTGCTTCAACGGTACGGTCATCTACGTGACCATTCGCACGAAGTGGGTCCACAATTTGTTTGGGCACTAGACGACCCGATTAGGTCGCTGCAGGGGACGGCCAACTTTCTGTTGGCACTGACCTCGCTGTTCGAGATCGCGCACCAGAGTGGGCATCTGGCGTTCGCTGGCTGCGCCCTTTGCGGCCACTACTTCCTCCCCTTCTGGATGGCCCTGCGCTTCTCCACGCTGCCGCTGCTCGGACTGTCCGCCTCCACGCTGTCCATGCTGTTGACCGGACTGGACCGGTTGCTCATCGTTCTGTGCCCTTCACCGTGGGCTGCACAGTCAGGGCGAAACAACACACCGTTGTTTGCCAGGTCCAGACCCAAGATGCTCAAGACCTGGCACTGTCTGGCACTGCTCACCGCCTTTTGTGCCGCCTTCGGCGTTGGCACAGTTTTCCTCTTCTACCGCGATGGAGCGCATATTTCCGAACTGCAGGTGACCGCCAGTGTTGGCGACATTCTAATGCAGGTAGGGGAGGGGATGAGGAACTGCTGGGCACGGGAATTGGCTGTCCCAGGACGGGTGGGCGACCACTTTCTACTCAAACTCCAAGCTGTTCCTCAACACGGCGACCATAGTCGTCTACGTCCTGGTGGGGCTGTTCATTTGGCTGCGCAAAGGTAAGTAATGGCCTGTCGAATATGCGCCCGCTGATATTCGCTGCCGTCCATTTCAGGGCCCGACGCCAGCACAATGGAGCAAGTGAACCGGCGATTCTATCGCTCCCTGCTGATCATCATCGTGGCGAACGTGGGCGGCTACTACGCGATCTCCGTGTTCTACGTGTTCATCGCGCCCTCCCTGCGCTCCCCGGTCGCCACCTGGTTCGTGCGCCTTGCGCTCTCCATTCCAGCCAATCTGAGTGCCGCCTCCAATGCGCCCATCCTGTACTTGTCGAGGTCAGTGAGGGGAACCAACAAACAGAGTCCGATTGTGGCCTTCAGCGAGGAGTATCGCAAGGCGATCCTGCGTGAACTGGAGCCCCTGTTCAAATGTTTCTGCAGAACGAACGCTGTGCAACCGCAGCCGACGTTCAAGAGAAACGAGTCCGCAGACCAACGGGCACGAACCAACAAATTGTCGAACAGGTCATATCAAGTTGCATCTTGATTTGGCAGAGAGATTTTAAACGATCCGTTGATGCATAAATGTAAATTTTTGATTGCAACCGAATTCTCTCCCTCCGACCCCCATTTCCCTCGCCAAGGTCACCATTGATTCGGCTGCCGCCGCTGGGGAGGCTGGCAGATGGGAGTCAAGCACTCTGCGCCGAAGAGGGCTGGAGGCCGCGGGCTGGCGATTTTGCCCAAATGGCGTCGTTCCCTTGCCCGTGCCTGCGCTGTGCGGCGCCTTTCCCTTCTCGCGGGCAGTCAGTCAACCGTCCGCCGTCCACCCCCATTCCATTCCATTCACTCACAATCACAACTCACTCCCTCAACACCCCACGGTCCATTTCCCATTTGGGCAACTGGATTTGTTGTTTCGCCAACGAATTTTCTCCAAGCATTTCCAGCATTCTTGGTCCAAATCGTAGGTTTGTTCCGCACCGGGGCCGGGCCCTCTCCCTTTCTGCACCATTTGTCGTTTCCATCCATCCGTCGCCGCCAATCCAATCTTGAGCTAATTTTGGACACAAAATACGAAATATCTTAGTATGCCAAATACAAACTAAATTTTATGCTTTCTTTGTCGTCGGACCTGTACCAAATCGCAGAATTGGAATGGCGATCGAAAGGCAGGCAACAACAACAGCCGCCGCCACTCCACTCCCTGCCCGACCCTATTCTGCCCTTTTCCAGTTTCGTTTCCCTCGCCCACTTGTTGCGCGGTGCGCAATTTTGTCGTTGTCTGCCTCTGGTCGGCTGGCAGCAGCGCCATTGACTGAGTGGCGATGGAGGGGCGAAAGGGAGAAGTCGCGTGCTCTGCTGGGCGCATCGCATTTGGCGCGGCGTCACTCGCTCCTCTACGCATTTGAAATCGCCAAACACCTTTCCACTTCCATCCCCAATAAATATCCTCTTCCCTTTCTCTCGCCCGTTGGCTGACCCTTCGCAATCGATTTCCCTAGAGCACCGAACAACTTTCCTTTCCCCACTGCTGGTTGCCAGGCGACAAACAATAACAACAATTCCATTCCGCCAAGTCGATGCGGCAAACAATGGCGGAATAACAAGCGCAGCCGACCGGGAATGAGTCATCCGCCAAACGGCCGACCCACTTTACATATAATTTATTTCATGGATTGTGTGGCTCTGCTTCAGCCTGTCCATTGTCCATCGCCCGTGCTTAGCTTCAATTATTTTCAATTCAGTCAAGCCAATCAATAAAGTTTCTATTCGGACAAAAATGTAAACGTGGCTCTGACTTGACCAATAAAACTGTCGGCAAACAGAAGACGAATACAGACTTGGGAATTGCTTATTGAATGATGCTTTCGCCGGGCAAATACATATGTCTCTGATGCGGAATTATATGTTTCACAATTCCCCCCTTTTAGCTGCTACACCAACAATCCTTTTCCGTGTGACCTTTTCGCTTATCAAGAGCGTATAAATTAGGTATAATTATGTAGAGTACCTTGCCCAGTGGCTATCGACTTTCTGATTCGCGCGAGTGACCTCTGCTCTCGTCCATTCGATGTGGGTCCCTTTTTGTTTTTGCCCGCACGCTCATCCCACTAGGCTCAACTGTCCCGCACCACTCATCAATTCGCAATCTGCCAATCAACTCGGGAATACTATTCTCGCTGCCTCTCCAGTTTTTGTTCTCGCGATAATAATAATTTTCGTGTGTGTTCGCAAATGTAATCCATTTGAACGCCCAAAATAGGCGGCTGCCCTTCCTAACGCCACAACATGCCCAGCACGGCGGTCCAGAAGCTGTTGCTGGTCACCTCCATATTCCTGATTGTGGCCGGACTGGCGCTGACCATTGCCGGAGTGTAGGCGAAACTCTTAAAACACAGGCTTGTAAACTAATTGATACTTTCCGCAGATTTTCGCCCGCTTGGCAGGTCAGAACCGAAAACTCGAACCATCGCCAGCTCCCATTTGCAGATTGTCGACATTCGTGAATTTCGAGCGGAGCATCAGGTGAGATTCTAGGGTTCTGAGTCCTTGGACCAATTTGCCAATATCGTGGTGTACTCGTTCAGCACGGACTCTGGTGGGACTGCATTCGGGCGGAGAAGGTCTCGAATCCGCGTTTGTTCCCCCGGTCTCCATTGTTCCGTGTTCAGCACGTTGTGGCGGTGGGCGACTTCTACGATGAGGCGCCGCTGCACTGCATGTACAAGTTCGACGAGTCGGCAGAACTGGTCATCGAGAACACGCTGGTACGCTGAATTGCGGTTGCCAGTGCTTCCGCACTCATTCATTGTCCGTTCAGAACAGCATCGACCAGGACGGGGCTGCGGGCGAGGCAGAGCACCACCGCTTCTGGTGGGGCAGTCAGTCTGTGCGTCCTAAACCCAATCCCAGGGGCTGGCAGAAGCTGGTGCTGTCGCTGATCCTGCTCTCGCAGCTGGCGGCCTTCGTGGCTGTGTGCACTGGCGCCTGTGCGCCCTGTTTTCCGCCGACCACGTTCTGCTTCGCCATCTCGCTGTTCGTCGCGATGCTGCTCTCGATGCTGGCCGACGGGGTGTTCTTCTTCTCGGCCAACCGAGTGGACATCCGCTTCGTCACAGGTCGGCAGGGAGGGAGTGAATGGGGGCTTACTTCTCTCTCCCCACTTGCAGGGATGGTCGGCACCTACGTGAGTTCTTTGTTTGTTTGTTCTTGGCCCCTTCCCGTCCCGCCCTCCCCCCTTTGCCCCGGTCCGGCTGCAGTCCTTTGTTGCAGGAACAAGTGATCGGCTACGCCTTCTACCTACACCTGGGCGGCACCCTGTGCTGGATATTCGCGTTCCTCTCGGCCATCGCCACCACCTACAAGTTCCTGACTTCGAACGGCTCGCAGAGGTGAGCACCGACAGACACAATGGACAGACACCGTCTTTCACTGTTCGCTTTCTAGAGTAGAAGTGCGCAATCGTAGTTACTATTAACGCTTTAGTAGATTCTTCCCAATTTTAGTTTCCTTTTCGTTTCCTTTTTTGTTCCGTAGTGGCGGTAGTCGTAGAGTGATAGTTCGTTCCAATTAGTGCAGCACTCATTTTGCACTTGGCCGGAAGTTTCTCCCGCTATCACCAGTCCCTCTCTCTTGGAATTCATTCATTCGCCGGCTCTGGCATTCGAAATGAATCTCTCCTCCTCCGTTCATCGGAGAGATGTGAGTTAAGAAGTAAGCAATGCTCAGCAGCTCAGCCCCCTCTCCTCTCTCTCTCTCTCTCTCTCTCTCTGCTCTCTTCACAGCCCAATTGTCCACTCCATCCATCATCCGTTCGTTCCAGCAAGCTTTTCGAGGA
Organism: Radopholus similis; assembly: GCA_013357305.1. NCBI lineage: Eukaryota > Metazoa > Nematoda > Chromadorea > Rhabditida > Pratylenchidae > Radopholus > Radopholus similis. Next base: position 18,502 of record VAHH01000188.1, read on the forward strand.
GGGACCGCCCGTGCACAGTGCCCAGCGCTATCGCCACCCGGTGCTGGACATGCAAGTGCCCAGGGCTGCCGGCGGGGGAATGCGGCTGATCGGGAGCAACACTCAGGTCTAGAGGAGAGCAAAGCCAAACGGAATGCACGTGAACCTGAACCACAAACACACTATCGACTGACCGACCTGACTCATTTGTGCCACACCGAACACAACAGACAACACTGCCGCCCTGCTCTCTGCCCCACCAACTGTCGCTCATTTCCCCAATTATGTCTACGCAATTCCCCACCATTCAAACTGTAACATTGCAATTGTCCATAAACTCAAGAGCAAGGCAATCACGGAATAATAAAGCTCAGGGCCACAACAATCCACAAACAATGCTAGATTTTCAGGAGCCGAGGTCTGGGTCCAAACCATTCCGCAAATGACCACTTTCATCACTTGTTTTCGCTTTTGTTTGCACGCTTGCACTTTGCCGTCTCGCCCCTCTCCCTGTTCCCCTTTAATGCCATTCCGTTGACAGCCCTTCGCGCCAGTTCCGTCCGGTCCCTCCGCTCCGCTACCAGCAGCAGCGGCCGCTGCTGCTCAGTGCCAGTCCGCAAAAGGCGCACCGGAATGGACACCACAACGAGCAGCAGGGCGCCGGATGGCAGACGCGCGTCTACAGAGAGACTTCCGCCTGAGCCCGAACGAGGCATGGCATCCATCCCCTCTCCAGTGCATTGTTGGCTTTTTTGGCCGCCAATCACTTTCCGATGCAACCAACACCATTGCATTTTTCCGATTTTTCCTTCCCGGCACACTCTTCCAGTAACAACACATCTCACTCCTCGCAATTATCTTTAAATTATTTAAAATGTTACTCAAAAATCAAAAAGATGCAAGCCATGTTTTCTTTTAAAATCCAACAAGGCTAAAAATGAGCAAAGTGAAAGCTTCTTGATGAAAATTTGTCGGTGGTATTTAATTTTTTTTTACTAATTGAGTTTTTACAATAAAAGCTCGTTCGTTTGATCCTCCGCTGGATGGTCAGGCACTCTGCTTGTCACCTGGGGCTAATCCAATTTGTGCTCTAATGGACAGGATAGGAGACCAAAGCATTCATTCCCTGCGCCTTTTAATTCACTTCGTTTTCCTCCCACCATTTATCCGGTTTCGGCAGCCGAATATACAATAAAAGAGTGCAGAAATGGGCAGTGACGAATATTCCCGCGTTCTGCTGTTCCCCCGCCCAAATGGGCGCCACTCCGCCTTTGCCCCTTTCGGCCGCCCTGGCCTTCGCTCTGGTCTCCTTCTGCTCTCTGCTGGTCGGGGTGCCGCTGTGGCTCAAAGAAATGGCCGAACTGGAGGTCGAAGTGGCCCGCCAACGGCAGCTCTACTTGGACTCAGTTTTGCCCCTGTCTTGTACCCCAACTCGGTCGATGCCGTTCAGAGCAACAAAATGTGGAGGGACGTGATGCAGGAGGAGACAGCCATCCGTCGGGAAAGGGCTGCCAGCGTCCTCCAGCAGCACGGCAGTAGACACCGTCGCCAGTATGACACCGGCAGAGGAGTGGCCGTGTCCCGCGACTGTCTGTCCGGACCCCGGGGAGTGCCCGGCCAGCCGGGGGAGCAGGGCCAAGACGGACAGCCGGGCGAACCAGGCCAGCACGGGGTGGGCGCAGTGATCAACGCGGGCGGTGGAGGGTACGAGGGCGGCGGCCCCCCGCAAGTGGTGTCCGCCAACTGCCCGTCCTGTCCGCCCGGTCCGCCAGGTTTTCACTGTCCAGCCTTTACCCGCTTCATCGCTCATAATCATAACAAGGTCTCCCCGGCTATAAGGGCAAACGAGGAGTCCGAGGCGAGAAGGGCCCTCGGGGGGCGCCAGGGCTGCCGGGGCGGGACGGTCAACAGGGCAACGAGGGCCCAGAGGGCGAGCCGGGCTATCTGGGGGACGTCGGTGTGGTCGGTCCCAAGGGAGCGCCGGGCGAGGACGTAAATCACGCGGATGGGAATTGTTAATGTGTTTTTATCTTAGGGCGTCGGCTACGCGAAGGGCCCCCCGGGCCCAAAAGGAGAGGTTGGACTGTCGGGAGCTGTTGGGGACGAGGGACCGCCCGGAGAGCGAGGGGACGACGCCCCATCCGGTCAGCCCCAAATGCGCTGTGACTGCAAAAAATCTGGCATTTCAGGCCCGCCGGGGGCGCCCGGCTTCCAGGGCTCCTCTGGTGAGAAGGGCAAAGACGGACCACAAGGCCCGCCTGGACCGCCGGGGGGCGCAGGCGCCGACGCGGAGTACTGTCCATGCCCTGAGCGTTCCAACGGCCAGGGCCCGGGGCACGCCGCCTATCCGGGAGTGGCGGGCAGCGGACCTCACGTCCCAGGTTGGATGGACAACAGACCCATTTTACATCGGGCCCCAACCATTCCGATTGCAGCAAGTCCACAACCTTATGCCATCGCGTATCCAAACACTCGTCGATTCTCCCCTCCCCGCAAAATGCGTGTATTCGCCCTCAGGTCGCCTAATCAACAGCCCCGTAGATGAGATGTTTTGGGAGCTTTACATTTAACCACTTTTATTTGAAAACATAATAAACATTCAAACAACGGTGTGGATGCATCATACCGTTTTCCTGAGCGCTCTACCGTCTTCTTCTTCCAGTATCCGGACTGCGTGAAGAACGGGTTCTTTTCCTGGGGAGAAAAGATACATAATATTGGCTTTCAGCAGCCCATATCATTCAATTACCCGTCGTGCCCTCTTCCTCCCCGCTCTCTGCTGTCCGCCCTGCGTTCGCGTTTCCGGTCCCTGGAGTCGTCCCTCCTGCCGTCCCTGTCCCTCTCCTCCCTCCTCCTGCCGCCGTCCAGGGATTCTCTCCTTCGACCAGATGTGCTTTCGCCGGATTCTGGCGGAGGACTATGGTGCCGGCTTCTGCGCGAATCGCGTTCACGGTCCCTGCGTCAAAAATCTTCAAAAAAGCACATTTAAGCCTCCCTCGCCTGTCGCGATCTCTCTCCTCCCTGGCGTCCCTTTCCCTCCTCGAGTCCCGGTCCTTCTCCCTCGATTCCTTTTCATTCTTTGCGCTGCCACCTGCCTTTGCCAGTTTCTCCTCCATTTTTGCTGTCAAACGCTGCCGGTAATTATTCAATTCGGCGTCAATTTCCGCCTGTGGGACGCCGCCCTCCGATTCGAATTCGTCTTGCAATTTCATCACTTTGACCTGCAACTCGACCAGATTGGGGGATGTTGGCATAATGCGGTGATGCCTCAATTTCCCGAAGCATTTTCCGCTTCTCCTCATCGTCAATGCTAGGAACGATGCTCTGATCCGCCGAACTGGAGCCGACATGGCGAATCTGTGGCCTAGGTGCTGCGGAAATGTCCGGCGAGAGTCGAGACAAACTGCCAACGAAAGGATCGATCATGTGGACGTTCGACATCAAACCGACCGGTGCTTCTTGCGGACGGGCGAGTCGCTCTCTTCCTCCTGCTGCTGCGCTGCAAAAGCCGAGGCAACTCCCTCATGTCGGTCCCATCGACTGCCCAGCTCCATCGACTCCCACTTCGACTTCGAGGCGGTGCCCAGAGTCTCCTCCGCCTTCGAGGAGGGTGTCTTGGTGTTGGCCGGAGCTGGCGCCTCTTCCACTTCAACCGTACTCCACGAGCCTGTCGTGAATCGATCATCGTTTTCGAGGTCGCCCCTCTTCTCCACAGCCGCCTCGTCCATTGGCACTCCGTCGAAGTCCTCCTCCCCTCTTTCTGTTGAGTCCGCCGGAAATGGCACTCCATCAATGTCTTCCTCTTGAACAGAAAATTATGCGTTGAAAATCAGCTTAAGGAGTGACTACCTTCCGGCATTGGCATTCCGTCTATGTCGTCTTCTTCCGCTGGCATTGGATCGCCGTCTATGTCGAATGAGTCGGCGTCGTTTTGCTCTTCCGCGGTTGGCTGAAGGTGTGTCTCCATTTTATGGCAATGAGCCGATTGGCGAACCTTCAACAGTCCCAGGAAAATGTTCTGGCACTGTATGAGCAGATCGGTGGGGTACACCGCGTTGTCCTCCCAGTTGCGGAAACAGAGCATCACTCGTTGTCGGAACTGAGCCGAAGTGCAAATCTCCACTGCACCCCAAACTGGTGTACCTGTTCCGCCTTGAGGCGGCTCTCAATCGCCTCTAGGGTTGCGTTCAGTTCGGTGAATATTTTGAGCAGACACTCCCCAAAGTGTTGTCGGTAGTAGAAGGCGTCCTTCACCCTAGCCGCACAATTCGCTAAAATGTCCGAAACGAGGTAAATTCGCGCGATCTGCAAAATTGGCATTGTATCCATATTAAACCTTTAACGCTAGAAATGGATTAAAAATTTAAATTGTCGCGATTTCTCACTTTCTTGTGGAGAGGTGTTTCTTTGATGCAAAGCGACTCAAAAATGCACTGGGTGATCTCTTTGGCGCACTCCGCGTGCTCCAAGCACCAGACCATTGTGTCGCCAACTGCCACCTGCACAGCGAAACCAGCAATTACGGACTCCTTTCGGCGGCTGGACCTTCTCCGGCGTCAGGCCTCTGAGAAGCTCCTCCAGCTCCTCCCTCTCCGATTCCCTGAGCACTCCCTTCCACTTGCGCTGCTTCTCCTCCTCCCGTTCCGGACTTCGCCCCCTTCTCCTCTCCGCCTGCGCCGCACTCCTCTCTTCCTCGTCGCTGCTCGCTCCGCTCACACGACGCGTCCGTCTGGGAGGCAGAGCAACCTGCATTCAATTGGATGAACCCTCGAAAAATGCAACGGTGCATACCCTCTTTTCGTACGGTTTGTCTCGACGCCGCTTTGGCACATAGGCGATGTCGTAGAGCTGAGGAGGCATTCCCTCCTCAAACAGTGAATGCGGAGGTGGCTAAACTCGGAAATTTCTAATCGTAAAGGACGGTGCTCTAGACCTGCCACCAGCTTCCGCCCTCGAACATTTTGAACTTTTCCATGCGCCACTTCTGACGGTCGTCTCCCTGGAGGACGGTATACAGTCGCCAGCGATAGTAAACGTGCGTGGGGTGGTGATTGTCGAACAGAAAACTGAATAATGAACATGATTAGATCGAGCAGGGGATATGTCGGACCGGTAGATCTGGTTCTGGCGCTCTCTGGCCATCAGAATCGCCTCGAACAGCGGTCCACAACGCACCAAGAATTCGACCACGCGATGGATTAGGACCAGCAGTTGTCTGAATGCGCAAACTGAACGCCGAAAAGGTTGGAACGCACCGCTCGGTGGGAACGACAACTCGCACTGTGCCATTCCCGACCATCTAAGGGGAGACAATCTCGGGTGCAGACAAGAAGAACACACCGCACCTTTTTGTAGTCCGCCACCATTTGGGGCGGAAGTGCGTCCAAGGGAGTCCCCAATTTGGGCAAGTCGTTGTAGCGCTGCAGGAACTCACGCAACTCCTCTGAGCGCGGACGTGCATTGAATGGAAGTCCGCTGGGCGGATCAGGCATTGCCAATTCGCGTAATGGGACCGGCACGTGGAAGGGCTGAAACAGAAAGGGATTTCCGTGACTCTCGAATCGGTATCCAGATTTCACCAGCGGAGGCATTGGCACTGGACGAGCCCAAGACACTCGGAGCTCACACCCCCTTATTGTTTCCCCGTGCATTGCGCACTTTGCACGCTCGGCGTCGGTTCGACTCTGGACGGGAAAGAATGTTTTTCAAATTCGCACCAAACTGCTGATTGCCATGAATGCGACGAATCCGCTCAGTGTGTCCCTGTAACGACGTTGCTCGTCATCGGCGCGCGGATAAAGTATTTTTGCAGAGGCCAAAGGGCCGAAAGTGCCGAATGTCTCGAAGAAGTCTTCCAATTTGGTCTGAACCGCGTTAGTTTCGAACCGCTCTCTGCTCTTCCACTCACATCAGCTGGCAGATTGCACACGTACAGGTTGGTCGTGTTTGGGTCGTCCTCCCCGTAGTAATCGTTGCCGCCGCCCACTCCCCCGTAGGGCGTGTTCAGTTCGGGCGCAATTTTGTCCAGTTCCGTCTCGGGAACGCCCAGCTTCTCTTTGAGCTGCTGCCGCAGTCCTTTCCGCTCGTCCCTCATCGCTTGCATTCTGCACAAATTGCCCCAATTGTGGTTGGAAATGCGACTTATGAAATTTGCACTGTTTGAGCTCCTCCTTGAACGCCTCCAAATTGCTCAGCCGGGACTTCTGTTCCACCACTTTTTTGGTGCCCGGTTTCGGCGGCTTACTGCCCGACGCGGCGGCACTTGCCGTTGTTGTTGGTGGCACTGCCAGAGCAGCAGTTGGTGGCAATGCAAACACAGGCGCCTTTCTGGTGCCCGCCTCCTGCATGATCTTTTTCGCAGTCTCTTCCGCAATCCGTTTGGCCACATCTAGCGGCTGTTTCGGTAAAATCGGTGTCGTTGCCCTTAGCTGGATGGGCGTGGGCTTATAAACGGCCGGAGTGGAGGAAACTGAACAGACTTTTCATTCAATCTGTTTGCCTCGTACGGGGTTTGCTAAAGTGCCTGATTTGTTCGCATTCACTACATCGCCTCGTATGAATGTTTTTGCGATTTTTACCGCTCCGCCCCCTTCCTCGAAGGTTTCTCGAAACTCCTCGTAGGCCTCGTGGAGCCTCTCTTTTTCTTCCAAGTCCTGAGAATATTCGCTCTACCGAATAGGATTAACAAAAAGTCCAACCTTTTTTCTCTTCAACTTCGGATCCATTTTTGGGAAGTTTCAATCGGCGAAGGGTAGTTGCGAAGAGTTTAAATGTAACAAGTACTAAATTGAAAATGCAGTGTGTGTGGTGCATTCCCCTAATCATTTGCAAGTGGCAAAATAAATTAAACAGTATGGCGTGACATCTGAGTTAAAACTTAATAGTTAGGTGAAGCTATGGACAGTCTTTTTCTCTTTTTCACAGGGTAGCAGAATATGAACAGCAATAATATGTATTATAGTAACAATCATGTGTCCATTTTTATTTGCGCTTCTTGACCAGATTCATGGCAGGTGCGGATATGCGAACTTTGCTCGGCAACAGCGCTGTCAGCCGATCGTCGCCGCTCAGCCCCTTGAGCAGGGTCCTCTCCGCCAGCGTCAGGGACTTGTCACGCTAAACGCGGTTCGGTCTGGAAATTATATAGGTATTCTGGCCACCCACATTGAACAGCTCCAGGGCCTGCTTCACAGCTTTGCCGCGCTTGAATGTGCCCGGTGTTACTTTCACCTGTAATTTTGCCGATGCTCCAGGGTTTTTGACCTTTTGAGCCCACCTTGAATTTGAACTTTTGCATGGCCGTGTAAGGCGCGCAAACGGGGAGTGCGAACAGAAATTGATCCTCCGCCGTCGGGTGCGCATTGATCGCATCGATAAGCGCCTCGTCCTGGCCCGCTTCGACCTCCTCTCCCTCCTCCACTTCCGCCGCTTCCCCCTCATCCTCGTCCCCTTCATCGCCATTCTCCTCCTCTCGCTGTTCGCTCTCCCTTCCCGTAACGCGCACTTGCACGTCAGGAAACTCGTCCTCCCCGTCGTCACTTTCCCCCTCATCCTTCGTCTCCAAATCCTCCTCTTCCCTCTCCTCCTCAACACTCTCATCGAGTTCACCACTCTCTGCGGGCAAATCTTCTTTGCCCCCGCCCGAGGAACTTATTTGGCTTTCTAACTCCTCTTTACGCGCCAGACGGTGTCGAGCCGCTGACTCGTCGTCCAACTTGAACATCAGACCTGTGGCATTTTAAAAATGTTGGCCAAACATGACTGTGTACCAAAGCCGAGTTGGAGCTGGCAAGGGGGCAGGAAGTTGCGTTTTCCGCGAATCATGAACGCACCGGCAGTCAAGAATTCTCCCGTCGGCGCAGTCCGGGACACCTGATCATGGCGTACCCACCACGCATTCACGGCCACATTAGCTTCCCACGCTGAGGAATGACACACTGCGAAGGTGCCTGCCTCGTTCAGTGTTTTCGGAGGGAGCTCCTCTGTCGGTGGGTGGCCGTGTCGATTGCGTACCACCACAGAGGCCGCACCTCTGCGAGGAAATGTTGCTTTGGGTTCAGCCTAGGCACCCTTTATCAAGTTGACTGACTGGATTTCGGCGTGCACGTAGATGTCGCCCGGGCGCATGTACCTCTTCACAAGCAGTTCGTTTTGCTGGGCATCTCTGCCCGCCAGCACAAGAAAACCGTCCGAACTGATGAACTGAACACAAACCCGAATTAAACATCGTCGTTTCGCCACCCCCACGCACTCACCCAAAGGAACTTCTCGAACCAATACGTTTTGCGGGCACGAATCACGTTGGTGTGCTTTGTCTTCACCTGACTCACTTTCTTGCTCGCCTGCCTCTGAGCCGACTTCAGCGCTATCTTGGACGCCTTCGCCGTCTTCTCCTGCTTCACCGTGGCCGCCTTGCGCACATCGTAGAACTGACGTGCGTTTTGGTCCGCCGAGAGGCCGATGTTGATTTCAACGTTCTAAAAGAGCAGTGCTTTACCTATCATCATTTTCGCAGAAATAATACCAGCGGTTCTTCATCGCTCTCGTAGGGATTGCCGAGTCGTAGCGTAAAACTGGAAATATTGTTAATTGTATTTTTGTGGACAAAAGTTAGCAATTGAAACCAATTTTTGTCAAGCTGGAGTTTGGAGATCGCGCGAGCCACGGCCTTCTGTTTTTCGTTGCCGCTCGAAATCACCGACTTCAACCACGGCTCCACATCCGTCCAAGCCATATTCGCAACCGCCACCCTGAACAATGATAGAAATGTTTGCTGGCGAAATCTATCAACACAACCTCATCAACAGCAGTGCCTGTTCCACCAACTCCCTGTTCAGGACAACAAGCTCGCCACGTCTCTCCTGAATTTCTTGCACCTCGGCCAATGCCTGTATTCTGTTTTCGTGGTCCCTTCGAATATTCTGCAACAATCAGTATGGTTTGGCAATCCATTGGGCGCAAAATGCCTGCAGCTTCTTCTCCGCCTCCTTTTCAGCGCCAACAATGCGCTGTTCCGCCCTCTGTGCTTCGATGGAGGAGTAAAACTTGTCCACTGCCTCGCTGAACGTTGGAAACTCCAGCACCCGCAATTTCTGCTCTGGCGTGCGAAATTGGACAAAATCGAAGGGATAGTATTCCTGGGATTAATTTTGTCATATTTCACAAGTCGGAGCTTAATTACTTTGAATGACTGAATAACTGTGGAAGATGCTTCGGATTCCCCCTCTTCCTTCCTTTCCCTCGCAATTTCTTCGAAGGCAATGAAACCACCATGCGATTTACTGTTTATTTCGCTCGCAACACGTTGCGCTTCTTGCAGTGCCTGAGCAATTAGGCTAGCACCCGCTTCATTTGCCGGCACGTGAACGTCGACCTGGATTTCGGGGGAAAATAAGTTTGCTTTTGGAGAGTTGCCTGCGCATTCAGTGGGACTCCAAGCGAAGTAAATGCATGATCGAGCAAAAGGCCTCCGTAAGGAACATGCCGTACCAGAGATTTGCGAAGTGATTCTCCAGTTTTTGCGCTCTGCAAAAATAGCAAAATCGTTTCTGGTGACGGCTGGAAATCCGATTGGCTTGATTGTCGGGCCCGTTCGAGGGGATAGCTGCGAAATTAAATGTCACATTCGGCTAGAATTCAGCTTTTGTCAAACTCACCGCTCACGGACTGCAAAACGGACATCGTGGTCATGGTCCGTCCGAGGTCGCAAAATATTCAGAATGGTATAGCTGTGGTCAGTCAGCACAACGTTTCCCCGGTCATAAAGCTCTACAATAACGTGGCAACTCCGTTCCTCATCTCCAAATTGTAAATCCACCACCCGATCAACTCCCACCTAAATCTAATTTTGCACAACTTGAACGGTGTAATTACCTGTGAAACACCGGTGAGCCGCTTTTGGTTGATGTGTTTGCGAAATTTCATACTGAATCCGGATGGGATGGTCGATTTTGGCCAGTCATAACTTGTTGTATGAATGCGTATGCCTGACTCGAATAGAATAAATGCTTTCTCATTGGGTCTGAAACAAAGAATTTTCAGGTAATGAATAATGAATATTAATTAATAATAATATGTGCAGCTTACTTTTGCAATTTGATCAGATATGTCTTGGAATTGATGTCATAAACATTCACAACTCGCATTGTTTGAAGATCGCGTAAATCATGGAGTACTGCACACAGGTCGTAAGTTGCAAATTTGGTCTTCATTTTGCATGCAAGATCTAAAATGAAAATGATAAATGAGAATGGATAGGTAAATAGGATAGAATCTATAATCTATACGTTTTGATTCTTGATTGTGATGAGCTGATGGTATAACAGTATAACTACCTGGATCCAAAAAATTCATCCATTACGAAATTTTTGTCATTAAAATTTTACAACGATTAATCTGAAATCAAAATATTCTAGGTTTTAGCCCTTAAATACTTCTACTGTATCTGCATTCAGTCTTTCGGTCGACTTCAAATTGATTTCAGTTCCTGATTGAGGGTTGCAGATTGCAGTTGCAAACCGAAAATGGCGTAAATTCTAAGTTGACCAACCACCGTTCGTTTAATGCAACCCTATCCTGCTGAGCCAAAAGTGACTATTATGACGATTACCTAATATTTACACATCTACTCATACCTGTTTATTTATATAGATTTAGAGATTTTCGCACAAAAAATTTGACAATACATAAAAATGGGTCGACGACCTAGCGATATAAATTTCGATGAGCTCTATTCGCTTAAGGTATGAAACTTGAATCTAATGAGTAATCAATCAAATGACCATTCGAAGGAATTTTCAGGTTGACAACTTGCCTTACAACACAAGTGTGCATGAGTTGCGTCGTATGTTTGATCGCTATGGAGACATTGGCGATGTCTATGTTAGAATAACAGCCCTAAACATTCAATTTTACTTTATATCGTAGATCCCCCGCGATCGCTCAAATCAGAGTCGTGGTTTTGGTTTCGTTCGTTTCTACTCGAAGAAAGATGCTGTGAGTTTTAAACACTTATGATTTTGGACGCCGATGCATTCAGGATTACGCTGCGTCGCGCGCTGATGGAAAGTCCATGAACGGTCGTGATCTACGCGTTTCAGTTGCAAAGTTTGTTTAACTAATGAAATTTGTTTCAACCAACCTTTTCAGGTACCGACGTCCGCTAGATGAGGACCGCGAACGCGGGGATCGGTTCGTTTTTTTATTAAGCAAAATTATGCAGAGAGTAATACAAAATTGCAAATAATACATCCGTTCAATTTTGAGCTTTCCTGTTGTGAGCTCTGAAAATGAGAGAGAGAGGCAGAGTTGCTTTGGGCTCTGTTTGTTCCACAGCAAGCAGTTTGCTGCGAATGATCAGAGCTGAAAAGCGGATCCACATGATTTTTGGCATTGGGCTCTGGGCTGGGATTGCTGGAATGGTTTCCTGAGACTCGCTAGGGAGCTCTGGAAGTTTTGCTGCTCTCTGTGGTCGCAAATCTGCACTCTTTGACGAATGGCCGTGGCTCTGCTGATGAGCCATGGGCGATTGAAGATAGGCCTATACATTCCGGCAGAGTTGAGTATCCGGTCGCGTTAGATGCAGCGGATGGTTTGATTTTCAAAGTTCGGGCTGCGGGCCGGAACTTTCTTAGGAAAAATATTGGACAAATGGGCGATATTCCCAATTTTAATGGCTTTAGACGACGTCGTTCGCGAAGCCGTTCACCTCGTCGTCGCTCCCGTACTCGTTCGCCACCCCGCCGTCGCGACTCGCGCAGCCGTTCACGCTCCCGTTCGCCGCGTCGTCACCACTCGCGCTCACGCACACCTCAATCGCGTTCGCGCAGTCGCAGCCTCTCGCGCTCGCGTTCACCACAAGATTGATGAGTGGACGCTTAAGAAAACCCAGGACAATCTGAGTTTGGAGTGGGAATATCTGCAACCCTATGTTATTTTTTGATCGCTATATAATTATTTGGTTCGCGTTGATTTTCACGTCATTTTATTTTCACGAATAAATTTGGCTTGTGTGGGAGATTACAAAAAAATGGGCTGAATGGGGGTTATTGGCAAAGGAGCGTGAAAAATTGGTTGTCTGTTTTCAATTCTAAACAGCGGTGTTGTAGTTCGAGGGTGGTTGTTGGCTTCCTCGCTTCTGTAGTGATGGTGGGCGCCTGGCGCCCGCACTGCTGCTCCGCTTGCCCATTCTGCGCCGAAATGAGCCAGAATTGTTGTTGTTGTTGTTGGCTGTTGAGTAGGAGGGGGGCGGAATCTGTTGCGAGTGAATTGAGCCGCCACTGCGCGGGGTTGTGCCCCCTCCAAAGGGCGTCGGTTCGGTGTAGTTGGCCGGCAGCAAGGAATCCGCCTGCCCAGACAATTAATATTAGCTAAAGGTGAGCCCACCTTGTGCTTCTGCATCATCTCGTGCACATTGCCCTCCTTGATCACTGCACTCCCCTGCAGCGACAGTTTCAGCTGATCGCAAAGGGATTCGCGGAAGTTTTTCTGGAGATGGCCATAGTCAGCACCAAGGTCCCAACCCAGCCCACAGTTTACCATCGACGAGATCTGTCCCTTCCTCGCCTCAATGCGAGACCTGTAAAGGAACTCCCCGAGAGCAGCGATCATTGAAATGATCTGTTTCAGGGGACAAAAAATAACTCTTCCTTCAGCTAGTATTGTATTTACAAACCATTCCGCCGATCAGAATGTAGAAAATGCCGGCCACTTTGGAGAGGTTCAGACTTGCGGACGAACCATCCTTTGACCCAAGGTGTATTTGGTGCAATGATGGCCGTGCTTGTTCTCTCACTCACCGTGGTCCCGTGGTCGCACTCCCCTCTGTGGTACCACCACTTGTTCTCAAGCTTCTTCAGTTCTCCTCTTTCCTGCAGCGCCAGCACAGCCAAATTGATGGAATCTCTGAGAAACGAAATGCCCCATTAGCGTGCTCCCTTCCTCACTTCCACTCGCTTCCAAACGGAGTGGCCACTCCGTACCCTACGCTGTTCAAGTTCGCACCTGTAGATAATGAATTAATGAAGAGAGTTGTTACCGCCAAAGGGGAACACAAAATGTACACTGACCGACTTTCATGGTGTCACAAGGCTTTCTGTGTTTAGGAAATTATGACCCCGCAACAATTGAACTACGAACCTGGTATTCGCGTACTCGTTGGCAGTAGCCTCGAGTAAGAAGGCGTAGCGACCTTTGTGCGTGCGAACGCGCTCAATCCCCTCTGCGTAGCTGGACACGAACACGGACGGCACCTGACAGGAAATGGAGAGTGGCGGGGGCAAAAATCATGTCCGACTTGTGACTCCATGAATCTCCACATGCGCTGGTACATTTGCACGGAAGAGTGCTGGGGAATTGGAAAGGGAAGGGAGACAGCGAGTGAAAACAGCGCATTATTCCCCGTGGGACAGACACCTTGAAGAACTGGGCGGTGGAACCGCCCGCCTGGATGCCGTACTTGATCTTGGTCTGTTTGGCCAGGTCGTCGACACTCTCGATGGGCGCCTGCATTTTCTCCAACGTGAGGAAGGCGGCCAGGTTGGCGGTGTAGGACGAGACTGGGCAACAAGACAACAAAACAATCGAGCCTTCAGCGGCGCCGCAAACCGATTATCATGGTGAAGAACCACCAGGCGCTGCTCGCAATGCGTCCGCTGATCGACCTGGGCAGAATGTCGGTGCCCTGCTGCATGAAGGCGGCCAATGTGAACCAAAGGCAGTTGTACACGGAGAAGTCGTTGGAGATGGTGAATGCGCCGCTGGCCATTTCTTCGACTCGCCATTCGTAGGGCGAGAAGCGCGACACCAGAAATATGACCACAGAGACCTGCATTGGCAGCAGATGGGAGAGGGTTTTGGCAGAAAAAGCTCACGCCTATGTAGGAGAATATGATGTACATCCAGATCTGGGCAAAACGGCAGAATCATGCTTAGATAAGTGACCAGCGGACCCACATCGCTGCTCAATGGAGCCATAAACGAGAACACGGAGAACTCTGTGAATTGAGCTAAATTTAAATAAATGGACCTGTTTTTGGAACCTTGTTTGTCCGGCTTCTTGATCATTATGCTGGAAAGGGGAGACAAACTGCACTACTCGCCGCAGATCAACCTGATTCCGGTAGTCAGAAATGGCTTGGAAAAGTCCACAACTCGTTCTCTGTCCTGAACCACCTTCGCGCCTTTTGCCCTTCCCCCAGACCACTTGCCTGGTTGATGGTCAACGACGCGACCGAAATGTCCGCCTCGCCGCGCAGCAGATGCCCAACTGGCGTCAAATGGGTAACCAAGTAACCATCAGAACGTGCCAAAAAACCACTCACTGATTCCGTCCCAGCCTTAATGATGGATGAGTTGAGGAATTCCCTCCGACTTACTGCCATCCGGCTGTTTGGCGCCATACTGGTTGTTGTGCGAGATGAAAATCTCGTAGTTGAAGTCCTGCTGGAAGGCGCTCGAAATGCGCTCGCTGAGCAGTCTGAAGGCAGCAATATTTGGATCCCTCAGATGTGGTCCGCCGATCACTTGAGCAGGTCGATGCAGTACCCCTCGAACTGGTTGTTGCCCTGGCATTCGCTGGTGTTCAAACTGCTCCCGCCCTTCATCGGATCGCATTCCCCTTGAGTCGTTTTTGGCGTAACCCGACACTTCATCCGACTCACTCTTCAACATCACGAACGGATCACTGCGCACAGTCACAATGCGCAGCATTTTCTTCGGCTCGGTCTCCGCCTTGCCCGAGCGGACGTGTTCAGCCTGAGTCGATTTTAAATCGTTTTCCGGGGATCGAGATCTATTACTCTTCAAATTAGTATTCCAATTCCCGATAGGTCCAATTATAATAATAGATAAATTAGGTATGCAAAGTCAGCCTGAGTGCGGTCCTTCAGAAAGCTCTGTGAGTGTTTCCAGGAGAGCAGCTGCGCCAGGAATCAAAGTCATTAGAGCCGTTCTGATCGCGTGTCACCTCCTTTTTGTTGAACGCCGACTTAGTGTCCGAGGTGAGGTCGATGACGTTGACCACGAAGTTCTTGCGCACCCCGTTCCGGTCGAATTCAATGTGTCCGGACAGTGTGCCTTCACTGGAGCCGGTCAGCCGCAAAGTGCTCATCGCCTTCACGATGGCCCTTCCGTGTTCGAAGGTGGCGAACGGTCTGTGCGGGTTCTGCTTGTCGGCGGACGGGTAGCAATAAATGCCCGGGAAATCCTTCACAAACAGAACAATCCACCTTTTGCTCCTCTGATTGCCCAACGCACCCGGTTGTACAGTTCCCCCTGGCGGAAGTTTCTCCGGAACAGCGAGTCGTTTTTGCGCAAAGTTGCCTCCAGCGCCGCCTTCGCCACCACCACTGCGTCGTGCACAAAGGCGAGGCGGGTCTTGGTTGGTGGTTATCATTCGTTGAGATGACTCTCCCTTTCCACCTCCAAATCCAGTCCGCTGGCTCCTCGCCCGCCCTGCTCGTCGGCCATCGCAATGTCCACCTGATATTTTGGTGGGCTCCCGTACCCATTAAAGTATTTGAGTATTTTATGTGTTGTGACTTGTGACCTTCGTATTCCGGGCTCTTGGTCGATCTGTTTTATTCGTAGGTACCTGTGCGTTTAGCAGCGCGTACTCCCGACTCTCACGGTCGATCAGCTGAATGAGCATCTTCTTTCACTCAATTTGAGGGATGGACCTGGAATCCGGTGATGTTGATGTTGCCCTGCGGGGATTGATTGTTTCAGACAACGGTGCAAATGTATCTGAGTGCCTGCTGGAACATCTCCACATCGTATGGCTGCATGTCGAAGTTGGCCACCACATAGTGGTAGCGCTGCTGGTTGAACTGTGCCGAGCGAATGGCCTGCAGCAGTTGCTGTTGGCGATACGCGTTCGCGGTGTCCAGAATGATGCGCTCGGTGGCGTTTTGCCGTTTGAAGCGGGCCAGGTTGAATCTGCGCAGGAACTCGCCGAAGTGGTGCACGTCCTTGGGCAGCTGCAGCATCTCCGAGCTGATCGTGTCGTTGCCCGTCTCCTGCAGGTGCGCGTAGATCAGACGCAAATTTTGCGCCGCTGCAGACCAACGACTCGTGATTGTTTGCCGGAAGACTTTGTCCCCCCACCTTTGTCCGCATTGTCCGCATCGTACCAATACACCACACTCCTCCAGCCCTTCAGCAGCACCAAATCGGCCAACAGCTGCGCATTGGGTGGTTTCACGCTCACTTCAAAGTTGTTTTGCGCATTCTCCTGCGAATAGCGCGGGGATAAGTCCTAAGGGCACAACGATATTCATTGATTCGGCAGTCAGTCCCTGTGTTCTGCCTCAAACCCAGTTAATCATGGGAATCTCCAGCGCATTCGCCACCGACATGTACGCCTCGTGCAGGCGAACATGGTTCTCCCCGGTCAGCATGAGCATGAATCCGGACTGGAGCTCGCCACAGACTGAAGCCCAGCTGGGGAACCAAACAATGGCAGCAACAACTCACTTTTAGCCATCAGCCCCCAACTGTCGTCTGTGGCCTGCGGACAGACAGGGGACAATCTTCAAGCGAACAATGCTTGTTTCTACCATTCTCAGCTGTTTGCTCCTGTGCGAGAGCAGAAATGTGAGGGGCGAGCCCGCGTTCAGCCTCCCAATGGTGTAGTTCAGTGCGGCCTTCAGTGCTTGGTCTCCCGGCGCTATGTAGGTCTCTGGTTTTGCGCAGAACCAAGATGGCAATGTGATTGGACATTGGACTCACGAATCGGAATCCGCGAAGGGTACGCGTCCACCAATCCGTGGTGGAGGGCGACGACCAGCGGACACACTAACAGCAGCAACCGATCCGCGGTCATTCCAGATTCACAAGTTTTACTCAATTTGAGGGAGAATTTTTTGGGAGCAAAATGTCCAAATTGGACTGGGCAAGTGGGAATATTGTATGTTGCTTGTGCTGGGCATGTTTATGGCAATTGGTTCGGATGGCCACGCAATGGGCCCACGGCGGAAAATTTGAAAAACACGGTCGTAGCGGAGTCCGGCGGCAAATTAGTTTGCCATCGCAATTCGGCGGCAGTCCCCTTCGCGGTCAATTATCCTGAGGAGAAGAGGCCCTCCGACAGCGGGGATGGTGGGAAAGGGGAGGCATCGGGCGGAGAAGTGGCACAAAGGACTTTTGCGTCAAATTTGATTATGCATATGTACGGCACGCTTTTTCACCCATTGCGAGCAGTCGAGTTTAACGTGGAAGAAATAAATAACCGCAATTGGTGCGCCAACAAATAACCCAAAAAGCGCATAGTAGATTCATTTGAATCGGTCGTCGTCTAAGTCCATCTCGGTCCCACTCTCCCCCTCCTCCTTCTCCCCCTCATCACTCCCACTCTCTTGTTCGTCCTGTTCTCCCAGCAAATCCTTGTAGAATCCGCCGTTGTCCTGCTCCAATCTTTTTCGCTTCCTTCTCGCCTTCTCCTCCAATTTGAACGTGTGCATGTCCTGTGCCCTCAGCTCTGGCACCTCCGCCAGCAGTTCGTCCATCGGGAACAGCTTCACCCTGGTCCCGTCTGCGGAGGTGCTAACCAACTGGGAACAGTCCGCAGTTTTGGCGAGCAAGTCCGTCCCTCCGGGATATGGGACCGGGTCCAGCACCTTGTTTGGATTGACGTGCACAAATCTGAACCAAGCACATATAAATTGTCCACTTTTGTACTCGCCTCATCTCATCCTCTGTGGAGGCACTGGCCAGGAGCAGATTGTTCCGCAGCACGACCAGCTGTTCAACGCCCATCCCCAGCGGGGTTTCAATTCTCTCGCGGATGTTCCCAAACTCTCCGTTGCCAAACACCTCGATAAATCCGTCGGCAGCGCCCACATAGGTGTACCTGTGGCAATACACGAAAGCACTCCCCCGTCAACTCCGGCATGGTACGGACTTGTCGTTGACCGCCAGCGAAAGCAACTCGCTGTGCATCAACTCGGATTTGGTGCGCAACTTCTTCTTGTGCAGATCATAAGCCGCCAAAGTGCCATCGCCACTCGCCGAAAGCAAACAGCCCTTCCAAACGTGAAAAGAATCTGACCGGTCGAAGGAGATGTTGGGCCAGAATATTCAAAATACTCACTGATGGTGTCCTCTTGGTCCTTGAATGTGGACACAACCGGTCTAGGCTGTCTGAAGTCCCACGTTTTTATCTGAACGCAATTGACCCTAAAGTGAAGTGCGACTAGCCTTCCCCATCCCACTTCGCCACTCTCTGCCCCCGTCGCGAAGTAGTGTTGCCCTCCAATCCGGGAGGGCAGAACAATGAGTGTGTTGGGACGACTTCGATGCGCCTCTCGTATGCACCTAGTCCGTTTGCCGGTCTCCACATCGAACATACACAAGGCCCTGGGCAACGGGGAAGAGTCCAATCAAAAATCAATAATGAACGGCATCCGCCAGAAATGCCTGTTGGAACTGGTCACGTAAAGGTGGGCTCCGTCCTCGGAGAACTGTACGGCACGTACGGCCCTTTTCAACTTCTTCGTCCACTTGACCTCGAAAATCGGCGAGTTGGCGCTGCTGAACGCCTCAGTGGTGCATTTTGGGTCGAAGCCACAGCATTGCAGTGCACCGTCCAGAAACCCGAAGCAGAGAACGTTGCTGAGACTGGGGTGCGTCGAGAGGGCGGAAATGGGCGTCTGAAAGACCGCTTCACCCATGTCTGTTCCCAAAATAAAAAGTGCGGCCAAATTAGGGCATAATAAATGTATTGTCTACTGTAAACCATTCATTCTATGCGAGCACTAAATGCTAATTTAAATTATTGGGGCAAAAATAAACAAAACATTAATAAAAACAAATGAGGCAATTCAGACGATCACATCCTTGACTTGAAGTTCGTCCATCTTGACCACCTTGGTGCCTGGAAAAGCCTCTTCCAATTCGGATCGACGCGACGGGTTGAAGGCGATCGACCGGATTGCCTTTTGCGAGTCAAACAATCGTCGGATTGCCGGCGCCCCCTTCAAAAGGACGTCCTCTGGCTGTGCACGCCAAATCCGCGAACAGAGGGTCCTCAATTGGAAAACGCAAATGGCGTTTAGACTGTCCACAAATCTACATTGTGAAGTCCGGCCCCACCGATCGGATCGAGGCCAGAATGGCCGCTGTCACGGTCAGCTTGACTGTGCTCTGTCCGCCGATCAGCTGGCAGACCAGACTGCGCTTGGCCGCCTCCAACAAGTCTTCGTCGAGTTTACCGTCCAGAATTGACAGCTTAATGCCCATTCAACATTCAAGTTCCAGAAATCGTGCTAGCGAACCACGGTGTCGCGGGTTTTGGAGTAGGCGAGGGAAAGTTGCGAGCAGCGGTACAGCGAGAGGGAGAGCGCCTTGCGGTCGGGCATCAAGTAGATGGACACGTCGTAGGCCAGTCCGTTGCCACGCACCGCATTCCAGAGAGGGCCCTCGCACTGGCAGAGGTATTGCGCTGAACAAAAGGGTGTAAGACTCGAAACCTAACAGAGTGTTTCCGGGAGAGGTCTTTCTGGGAATTGTCGATCTTAGCTTCCCACCGAGCAGAAGAGTCTGCATTGTGCTCTCTCCGTTCCAGTCCTCGCCAAACTCCGTCTTCTGGATCAGAAACGCGCTTTCGGAGCCTCCCACCGCAACTCCACGACTCTGGCCCAGCAAGCCCCAGTCGGACCCGTACTCCGCAGAACACTGTCCAGTTGGAGGGAGGGCTATTATCGCCAGCTGACCAACTTGCCTGTAGGAACTGTTTGGGCGCCTCTTTTCCCAGGAATGCCCAGTGCCGATTGCTCTCGGCATGAGATTGGAGCTTTGCCGTGTCCCCCGCCAGGTGCACATTTACGGGGCAGGCCAGCGCCTTTTCGCGCAAATCTTCCAATCTCTTCAGCACTTTGTCCGCCCGCTTGTCCTCCGCTGCCTTGGCCACCGTCTTGTGGAACTTCTCCAGCGCCAGGTAGGAGTAGAAGCGCGTGTTCGCGTCCCGAGTGTAGGCGGAGCTGGTGTTCAACGCGTGGCAGACACTGTTCCCGTCCCGCTTGACGTCCGCCGCCCTATTCGCCAATTTCTTCGCACAAATTGCCACCTTTTTCGGTTCAAACCGAATACCTGTTTT
This sequence comes from Radopholus similis, assembly GCA_013357305.1. NCBI lineage: Eukaryota > Metazoa > Nematoda > Chromadorea > Rhabditida > Pratylenchidae > Radopholus > Radopholus similis. Next base: position 38,573 of record VAHH01000188.1, read on the forward strand.
GTGAACATTTATCATGGCTTTTTTTATCCGGATATACCCCTCAGATATATTTGGGCCCATTTCGCAATTTTCTCGTAATTGTCCGTGTCCACGCGCAATTTCAACAGCATAAACCTGGAAAGGCGGAGGTGAATCGTGAAATCTCGGAAAAACAAAAGTCACCGATCGTAGACCCCGGAAACGCCCACTCCGACAGAATTGGAGACGAGCTCCTTGGTCGAGAGTTTGGCCACTTCCTCATAGTCCAGCACTTGTCCGTCCACAATGGCCGGCGATTGAAACATCAGTTCGAACCACAACATCAGGAAATAGCGGTCCTCCGTCGCAATCCCATCCAGGTCGATAAGAATGGTTGCCTGACGGAGAAATCAGAATCCGAAGAAGCCCCGTACCTCCACAAAATTGCTGTCTACGCTGTGAATGACTGTTGGCATTGGGAAGTGTTGGACGAAGTCCGCGCTTTGGGAAGGAGAGAAATTTGTGGAAGATTGGACGTCGATTAAATTGAAACGCTCAAAGTCCCTAACAATCAAGTCGCGCAGAACCTCATCGGACGGCTTGTTGCACTGAATGAACGTTCGGACTAAAGGCCCAAATTTGGCGTACGGTGTTTTCCCGGACAGCCTCCTCGAGCCGACTCCCGCACCGCTCCAGTCCCTCCTCCTTCAGCATCCCTACCTGGTCGTTGATTCTCTTCTCTTCCTACGAGACAAATCGCAAATCGTAACCACACCGAGTGATTACCTTTGCGGCAACCCTTTCAACTTCGTCCTCACTCGGCTCCGCAATTACACATGCGCAATTTCGTGTAAAGTACTTTTGAAAGAGGGAATGCCAGAACTCGGCAGGCTCCGCCTTGAGGCGTCGCAACAAGCTCTCTTCGTCAAGATATTGCGCCAGTTGCGTGTATTCGGGGTCCTCCTCCTGGCCGTACATTTGGTGGCCCACCAGGGCGTCAATTATCATGGAACTGGCGTTATTTTCCAGTTTCGACAGGAAAAGGCTGAAAACATAAAAATCGTGAATTTCGGAAATCGGCCCACCGAATTTGCTGATCCAGTATGAAACCTATGCGCTCCAAATCAAATGCGGACGGCTTATCGTGATCGACAACGGTCTTGTCGAAAAACCTGCCGATTTCGGAGGATACAAAAGGGAACTAGGTGGGAGGGGAGTGACCTGTCCTGTATCTGCTCCAGTTTTGCCACCGGAACCCCTTGGAACCCCATGACCAGTTCGCAATCCCTTTGCTCCAGCATTGACACGTGCACTGAGCTGCAATAAGGATCCTCCAGCTGGACAAAGTCCTTCTTCAGTGGCGCCACTGCGGTGTCGCTCAGGTAATCGAACAGTATGAGCAGGGCCCTGGTCGTGTAAAAATCGGAGGCCGGAGGACCAAGCCATGACATTTCGACCATTCCAATTGATTCGTCGTCAGAAGGACACACCTGGAGATGAAGACTATTAGCGGGTGGGTGCCGTTGATATGCAACTTCACAATTTTAGCATTTCTCGGTTCGTTGAGTGGTGGCACACGTGCCTGGAACGGCAACGTGAACGACTTTGGCACAAAGGGCAGATTGCGCTGCTCCACTGGATCAATTGATGTCAACAAATGCGAATGATCGATTATCCCACAGACGGTAATTAACTAAGCAGAAATGTTTTCACCAATTTACGGCAGCTGTTCCACCCCCGACTTGCCATATTGCTCAAGTGATAAAAATCCTTGTGGTATTGACGCACTTTTTCGGGGCTACATCTCTCGCGGAGATTCGGCAAAGAACCTCCCGTGTCCGTTGCATAGCTGGAGCCCTTGGGATAGAAAATCTCCTTTCTCTTTTTGTCCACGAGAGTTTCCATCTCAGTCTCGTGGTCTTGCTGAACAAATTGACTAATCAAAATAGTGCGACGAGCCCAGAATGGATACCATTTCACTGTACACAACTCCAGAGTCTTGTCCCTTTCCATCAATATGGTGCACTTCTGTGAGATATTGGGAGTCCTGTAGATGTTCTTTGACATTAAAATTCATTGCAATCAAAAACGGTACAGTCAAGTTTGGCGACAAGAGGTGGTCAAGATAAACAGGGAGAACTTTCAAGAATCCACTGCTGCCGGCCGTGGAGAGTGTGTAGGCGGTGTGGTCCTGGTCCGTGTGAGCATTGGTTCCGCTCGCCAAACACCGATTTGCTATTATGTCCAGCACTCCCTTGTACGGGTACATCTTTGAACCCATGAACACAAGCTGAAATAAACAAAGATATTTAACTATGTATAATAGGGATTACAAACATGCTCAAGTGTGTGCGGAAGACCATCATCTGTGTGGGCTTCGGTTACAAAGCTGATATGGCCTCTGACCATCGGTCCCGGTACATTTGCGACGGCCACACGTAGATTTGACCGCTTTGAATGATAAATCGTTAATGGAATTTTATCGGCGATCGCAATCTCGGCGGCCTTTTTCCAAAGCATTCTCAGCATGCGTGCTAAAAATTTTGTAAACCGTTGTAAAAATGTTTATAAATTGCGATAGAGCAGCGGATCGCAGTCCAGTGTCTCGTACGGTCTAGAGCGCGCTTTTTAATTTCTAATTTTCTTTGCTCAATGCCTCTCAGGCAACGGTGGTCTACAATCGCTTTCGCATTCGCTTTGCGAACAAATTTGTCGGCCGCTTGTTTGTTGTTTCGTTGTTTGTCGCTTCAGCTTTACATGCCATGTTTTTTCCTCTGATCTTGGCTATTTTTTACTTAAAACTGAAAACGACAAAACATTCAAAAATTCATTAAAAATCGAAAACAGCCCCAACCCAGTACAAACCTTATATATTCCTGACCGCAAAAAAATTCTCTATCATATGGAAATCAAGAAGAAATTTTATCTTTCAAGTTTCTTTGAACAATTCAACAAAATGTGAGGAAAGGTTTTATTTTTTCATTTTTTACTGCATATTTACCGATTTTGAGGTTTTTTACCGGTAAATTATACAACCCTAGTGTGTAGGCGAGCATTCACTCTTGCTCAAATCGACTGGCATTGCCACGCTTCCGTTTCTATTAAAAAAATATATATTTGCGGGAAAAAAATGACTGCCCAATTAAACTCCTATTCGTCATTGGCAACTGCTCATCTACCTGATATTTGTTTTTTTTATGCATAATCATATTTATCTTTTTTGCTAACGCCTGAAAATGTAACAAGACCCAATTTATGACGTCGGAAACTTTGACCGCAAAAAGGTTGAAATTTGAAAATTGCAGTTGATCTACCGGATAAAAATTCAAGCTCCCAAGTTTCATGTGTCCCAGAAATTAAACTGTTTTCCGATTTCAAATTTTTGGGGATTCTGATTTTCAGAAAGGGAAAAAACACATCATAAATCCGAAAATAATTAAGGAAATCGTATCTAGGTTTCTCGAATATTAAATTGCCGAATAGCGAATATGCAGAAAAGAGCGGGATCGAACAAGGAGCGCAGTTCGAAGATTGACAACCATTTCGTCGCTTCCTCGTCTCCGTCAAACATCGCAAAAGCAGCAAAACGCAGAAAGTTAACTCCAATCCTTAAAAAAATGGCGGAAAACAATCGAACTCTCCAATCGAGTTCTTCTATGGAGCAAAAATATATTACGCAGAGTGATACAGTGCTTCCCGACTCGCTAGAGGATGTTGCATCAGATGACGAATGCTCCAGGAGGTTTTTCACGTTTTACCTGTTTTCTAATGCGATGGAACTCTTTCAGTGACAATGTTGAACTTCCGTCAACCATTTCCCAGTTCGATGAGTTCCTAAAGTCGGAAAGCGTGGACCGAATTCGTAAAGCGGATAAATTCTGGATAAGTTTCGGTTGTCCTTTATTCGAGCAAATTGGTCAGTCAAAACGAGGTATTTCAGGACGAATAGATTGCTTGTCTATTTTTTGCTTTATCTAGCGTTTCGCTTCTCAAATTTGGATGAACTTCGCCAATGCTGCCAAGCAAACGCCGATGCCACTGATTTAACGGAACTGGATTTATTGTTTTTGGCCGGTCCGAATATTCGTTCTGCCTTATTCGAGCGCCTTTTTAACGATCAAAATGGACGGATTCCAGTCAAATTCGGCCGATTTGCTCAACTTCTTTGTTACATATTTCAAGTGGCGAGAATAATTTGCATTTAATATAAAGAAGAATTTAGGCTCCACCTTCTTTCTTATTTGGAGAAATCGAAGAACAAACAGCCGAATTCGGAACGGCATTTTCTAAACTGCGTGTGGAGGACGAGAAGCAAGTCGAAGGAATACTCCAGAAAAATGTTGGTCGTTTAAGAATAGCTAATCCCTAATCACCACGTTTATTAGATTCACCTTTTGTTTGCCGACTGTTGGCCATTCTTGGATTTTTCCGATTGGAAGGTTCGTCCCCTGGTTTCCCTACTGCACGCATTCTCGCGCATCTACCTCGACAGACAAATGTTCGACTTTCGCGTACAGATGGCCGTGGCGCTCAAAGAGGTGGTTTTATTATTGCTCATGAACCTGTTCCAACTCTGGCCATCTTCTCCAGTTATTGGCTCAACTTCCTGCCGACCGGTCCAGCACATTGCTCAACAAATTCTTCACTACTGCCTTCCTTCCAGCGGCGGGTCCATCATCCAGTCGTGCGCTCACTTTATTCCGTCTGTTCTCCCAATCGGACCGGTTCAGCTCCCAACATCAATTGCTCGCATTGCGCACCTTCTTGCGATCATTTATTCCTCCTACGCATAAGGTCAAAAATAATGGTTTCCCCTCACCAAATAAAACTGGCCACTTGCAGCAGGCCGCTGCTGAAAGCGATATCGAAGGATCCCTAACGCTTGGTGGAGTTTTTGCCCTTTTGCCCACGGCGGTGGCCCAGCTGAAAAAAAGAGGGGATGATTCGTACAGTGATTTGTACGCCGTTTTCACTCTCTGGCCGGACGCACTGACAGCTAACGTGCAACTGTTGCTCATGCACGAGAGTGACCATTCATTGGAGTGCGCCGAAAAAGCGCACGAAAAGGCCGCATTGCGACTGGTGAAGAACAACCGCACTTCCCATTGTTTTCTGTTTCTATTTTAGAAGAACACTAAAAATATCAACGATCGGATGATTGAAACGTGGAGTCAGGCAAAATATGGCATTTGCAGAATTTTGCAAATCCGTCGCCTCCGCCAGACGCCGATCCATCAAAAAGTGGAGGACAACTCGTCGGAAGAGGAAGAAATTGAATAAACTGTAGAAAAAATCAAGTACTCATTTTATAATTTTTTGGAAAGTTGTCCTCATCTCATACCTGATCCCAACGTCGCACAATTCTCGCAAATTCATAATGCCGGAGACGAATTCTATTTTAGTTTTTGCCACAAAATTCTTCGCCTACTCGTTTGAATAATCTATGAGAATTTGGCAAAATTCTATCACAAAATGTTTTATTTCCATCATTTATGCGGTAAACAGCAAAATCAAAAATGTTAAGCGGAAAAAATCATTTCCCAGGTTTTAAATAAATGGAAAAACAATCGAAATGTGAGATATTGTCAAACACCAACAATTTGTCCCCGTAAAAGAGGTGGAAAAGAACAATAGTAAGTTGTCTGTCTGCTCTCCCATTGGTTCACTCTTCTGCTTCATTTGGACCCGCTGGTGCTGGGTGTATCGGCAAAGGGGTTGTTGAGCGGTTCCTCCGCCAGAAAGACAGCGGTGCACTTGCCTGAATGGAAAGCGATGGCTGCTCACCCAAATTTAGACATTTACCCAGCACCGCATAGCAAAATTGCTCACGACCAATTTTGCTCCAACGCTCGTCCGAGATGACTTCCTTGTGTTTTAAGGAATTTACAAAATGTAAAAGGGAAAGCAAAACCAGAAATAGTACCCCTCTAGCAATTTCCATCACGCGAACCGAACCCCGGTCTTGGAGGAATGTCAATTTGCTGGTCGAAGGCTTAGTTGACGACTTCCTCGGGAGTCTGCCGCTTTTTGACAAATTCTTCTGCGAAATGGTGAATCCTCCGCTAAAACGAGGGAGCATTAAGAAACAGTCGAGAGTTGTGCCCAACACCAACATTTCACGCTGGAACTGCACCGCCGACCCAAAGTGACCAATGATGCTCTCGATTGGGAGTTCAGGATGGGCCTCGGTGATGCTGAACTCGGTGGGGGCATTCGCGTTCTCCTGGTGCTCTTCAGATGGCTCTTGCACCACGCATTGGCCGGACTCTGACATTTTGGGTTACCGACGTTAAGGTCGGGGGAGGATATCTCTCAGTCTCTCACCCTCCTGCCGTTGCTGCGTTGTGGTGGAGAAGAACAGATAAGTGAGTCCGCGGAGTGCCCATAGGAACTGGGGCCAGTCGCAGCCCAACGACCAGACCCAGTGCATTTTCCCTGCCATCCGTTGATGCACATCAAGAACACTAAAGCATTGCGGTTAAAAGATGCTTGTGCATTCCAGCCGACCGAATCCCGGCACTTCCGATTATTTGGACGGCTTGGAAACGGTCGTTCACTCCCAAGGTGAGATTCAAGGTAGCGTTCCCGGGAGCACAGAAAAAGGTGTCTCCGCTGAAATATAACACGCCTGAATAGATTCTGTTTCTTTAGAGGGAACTCACAGAAGCGAGTTGCAGTTCAGGCCCAGCTCTTTGGCCATTTTTACGAACTGCGCATGCCGATCTTCGTTATTCGGAAGTGGCAACAGTTGCTTGTCCTGACTTGCACTATCGTTGGCACTTCCCTCTTCCTCATACTCGTCATCATCCGTGGTTGTTTCGCGCTCCTCTTCTTCCTCTTCCATTGCCTGCTGTCTGCGCTTGGAACGTCGTGCGTCTGACTTTGGTGTCGCCTGCAGAGCCAAACAGGACGAGCCCACGTTCTTGATGCCCCTATTTGCCTGTTGTTTTGGTCGCAAGTCAGACGATTCGGGGGTAGAAACGAACTGAACGACTAAACCGATCCGTAATTTAATCTTAGCTTTGGGAGACAAAACCTTCATCGCCCCCATTTCGCTGCTTCAGCGGATGATTGTGCTCGTTGCGCTCGTAGAGCAGTTGTTCGCCTTCTTTCTCGCCGTCGCGTAACAACATTTTGTACGGACAAGTATAGTGATAGCAACGTAGATTGTTCGGCTGGCGCTCAACTAAACATCCCCTTCGCCTCAATTACACAATGGCATCCAAATCCAAAACTACAAAAACCACAATCGATTTACCTGACAATTGTCTGGTATAATGACGCTGACGTGCTTCTTCGAACTCAGAAGGAGAATGGATGGTGCACACATAGCGCCATATCTTCTTCCTGTACAATATGGTGACAGCCGCTGGTGTAATGTTGTTGTCGGCTAGATCGTCCACGGGATCGTTGACAGCAGCGGGATCAGGAAAATTGATAGTGCTTCCTCCAAACAAGATAATAATAAATGAGACATTTGATTATTCGATTTCACCGCTGTCTTCATTGTTGTTAACCACATTGCTCTTACGGCGTTTGGTCACAGCTTTCGCACTCTCCTGGATTTCTTGCTGCTCCTCGTTCGCACCGCTATTTTCAGCATTTCCACCGTTTTGCATTTTCTCCTCCCATTCACAATTCCGGTGCATATCCTTCTTCACAACGTAGTAATTTCCGTTTGAACCGATCAAACGCTGAGCCTGCATCTCGAGGGGACAAGCCACTGTTGGCCAATTCTTGCAGCGGAAGATCCCGAAATTCAATATTCGTCACAACTATGAGGGGACCACTAGACCACTCACTACCTCAGCTCGTTTTCTGAATCCGGTCCGATTCTGGTTAATGTCTGGCGATGCATGTACATGTTGAAGAAGTTGCAGAAGCGTGGCAGCAGATTGGCCTAAAACGGTGGTCCGAATTTATTTAGTATTATTTGGGAGAAACTCTCTCACAGTGATCACTCCCACTTGTCTCCACTCTTGACCGTAGCGACACTCTTTTAATCCGTCATCCGGTGGTTGAATCATATCCGTACAAATGATGATAAAAAAACTCTTAAATCCTATATGTTAACGAAAAATTAAAATTTATTTTTGTTTCAAGTGTCGGGACTCAAATTCTATGATTCCCAAATTCGAATAAAGGATTGGACGGAATCCAACCCAATTGTTTTTTGTGGTTGATGTCTCTGAATGTGCTGATAGTGTAAGTGCGGCAGCACAACTGCCTACCTATGTACCTACATACATTGTATAGACACAGGTCAGAGGTCAGCTTTGTGCTTGAGGCTAAATTCGGTGATGTTTCATGTAATATACGCGCAAATACAAAATTGCAGTACGGACTTATGTATACTCCATTTCACAGGATGGGAAAAATATAGAAAAGGGGCTAGTCAATTATGAAAAAATTTTAAATATTTTCGAAGCGATTTTCCTGAAAATGTAATTATTTCGTTTATAAGCGAAAAGTAAAATGTAAAACTATAATATATATATTATATTAGAATAATAATTAAAAACAGTTTAAGGAGTTATTGTAGTTATTAATGTCAGATCAACTGTCTAGAGGTTTCATCAAGGTTTCAATTTATTTAAAAGTAACAAAATGTGCTCAGTTTCTAAATATGTTTTTCTAATTTTAATAAAATCATAAAAGTAAATCTTGAAGGTTCAATCCAATCGAAACTTTGTGGGGCCACA
>VAHH01000189.1:0-19707 GCA_013357305.1 Radopholus similis
CATATAAATTAATTTAAAAGACTCATTCTTTCCAAAGTTAAGTTTCAAAATGTCCCCCGTCGCCGGGATGGCCGTCGCCGGGATGAGGTGTGCCCCTAGTGGATGCCTTAAAACAATTGAAATATGTACCTATCTCATAAGTCATAAACCAAATCGACCCCAGGTAATCGGTTGCTATGATTCAAACAGTCGATTTACTGACTTTTCGTCCAACAAAGACCACATTATGCACAAAATGGGAAATGGCGCACCTGGATGTTTTGTGCGCTTTTCGCCGCCGCCTCCGTTGCCCTCGAATGTGCCTTTGGCGCCGCCACGCTTTCCGCCGCGCGCTTTGCCGGAAAATGGGCCGCCAGACGACGACGCATTGGAGGCGCCCTTGTCCGCGTGGTAGTGCTGATGATTGGCCGCTGCCGTCGAAGCGGACGCCTTGAAACCGGCGTCCGCATTCGCTTTTTCCGCCGCATGAAAAGCGGCATTCCTGCAAGAACTCATTCTTTTTCTCTCAGTCAAATGCCTAGCACTTGTTCCGCATGGAGCGCTCAGCTTTAGCGGTAGATTTGGTTTTCGATCATTGACTACACAAAATTTCCGATCAGCGATCATGATCGGTGATGCCTTTTCGCGTTTTGATTACGCTTTGATCAATAATCGCTATTTGGCCTTATCGATCGATCAGTTCTGATCTACATTATCATTGATCATTCGGTTCAGCTTTAGAAATCTAATCAGATGAACTTAAAATTGTAATCATCGATCAGATTTTCAAACGATCCGATGCCTGATCGACCAGATATGATCCAATCGATCTTATTCTGATCACCGAAATGACCTTTTTTCTGATCACTGGATCTTATACCCGATCACCGTGGATCTTATATCTGATCATTTGATCGATCAACGCTGATCTGATCCCCTCGGCTATTCTGAAACCGTTCGATCTCTTCTAGTTACCTCTTTTGCGCGTACGAATGTGCGTAGAGCGGCTCGCCGTCCGTCAGCACCCCGTTGTACTCCTTGCCCTTCCATTTGGCGCTGAAGTAGAGCGTGTTGGCGCCGCCCGCCTTGCAAATGATGGTGATGTCGATGGTGAGGTTGGTGCCCGGGCGCATGGCCAACAGGTGCTCGTCCAGGGCGCACCCAGTGCCCAGCTTGGAGCCCACACACGTCGACTTGTCCACCATGGTGGGCTGCGCAAAAATGGGCGTTAGAGGAGAAATATGTATATCCCCTCCCAAAAAACATCGAAATTTTTTAAGCAATGGGAATAATTAGCGCCCTATTTTGGAGAAAAAGCGCCCTAATTTTGAAAAAATAGGGGGGGACACAACAAATTAGGGCGCTTTTTCTCCAAAATAGGGCGGTGATTATACTTATCCGATTTTTTAAAGGCAGTCAATTAATCGGCCAACAAATCATTTCGCCAAAGATGAAAATAGCGTGTAAAAATAGGAGGTTGTTGGCAGCATATTCAATGATATTTTATAGGCAGATTAATATTTTCTTATTTTCTCATTTTAAAACCAATGTTTTTTCTAATCAATAAAATATTAGCTCATTCGACGCCTCTTCAACGAGCTGAGTCGGCAAATGTCAAAATCAGACCGATCTGACCAGTCATTCTGTACTTGACCCATTTGGAATGAATTTCAATTACCGTATATACTGTTTTTGAACGACATGTCGTTCTATTTTTCAACCCTCCTCGAGATGGTCGTTCTATTGGAGACTGTCGCTCTAATTCAGACTGTCGTTCAAAAACAGTATATACGGTAATTTTTAATTGACTGCACACCTTAAACTTTGGTCACCAGGTCATCACATTCAAGCAGTACATGGCGGAATTTCGTCTAACCAAAATCATATTCGCATTCAGCGCCCCAAAATGCCCCCGACACGACCTATTTCTTCCACTTGTCTGTTAAAATGTCACGTACTGCTTGCCTTGGCTAGGGAGTACGGGGGTACTGTTGAGCGTGTGGTCATTCATTACTTTCTCAGAATGACCAATTTCGAGTAGGAAAATGATAAACATTAAAAATACGCTAGTATCTTTTAAGGAAAAGTGATTATAGTCAAAGTGACCACCCATCGAATGGAAAAGCCGGCCATTTAAGTGTGCACCCAGCAGCACTCGTGGAAGGAAGTTAATTGCACGTTTCTGGCTCAATTTGACGTGTTAGGCTGATTTCCATCGTTCCTCTAATTACACCCTATTCTTCTTCAACAGTCGAGTAGTTTTCGTTCTAAACGCAGATTTTATAAGGAGAAAGTTAGGTAAATGTGCAGCACATAAGACCACCAGGACAGGTCGTTTGGGCGGTAGGGGCATTTTTGAGAAGTCATAACTTGGTTTAAAGTTAAGCTAAAACTATGAATAAGTGCTCTATCCAATGATATAATCAGTCTTCGGATAGCCCCAAAATTGGCCAAGTTATGGCCAAATGTTTGAAAAACGTCGATTTTCTTCGTTTTTGGCCATAACTTGGCCCTAACTGAACCAATCAATTCCAAATCAAAAGCACTTTTATAGAGCTTCCATAAAACTATTCAATCGCTTTTAGTGTTTATTTTCTATCTCTATTCCTTGTCCAGGTTTATGGCTTCTCAAATGTCTCCGTCACCCAAACGACGTGTACCAAATACACCAATAAGACCATTACACCGTTAATGTGATCTCGCCAAGGGACTCGATTATAAGAAATGGCCAATTTTACGCCAGCTAGATATCCTGTAGTTTTAGCGATTTTTCAAATTCCGTATAAAAATTTGAATTTTTCAAAAAATACTGAAACCTGATTTCGCTACCTTTTTCGACTTTTTGGGCACCGCAAGGAAGTTGTGCACCCCGTGGTGTTGCTCTCTTCCCGCTGAAGGCGCCTTCTGGTGTCTGCCGAACAACTCTTCCCTGCGCGGTTCGGCCCTCACCGGCGTATGGTGCTTTTCTGGCCGATTCAGCACAGCATCCGCCTCCCACTTGACGTACTTTTGTGGTGTACTACTGCAAAATGTGTGATGTTTTAGACGTCATTCGGCATTTACTGATTTGGGGGCTAATAATTGTTGGCTAATTTGCATGGTCGACAAGTCATTTGGGTGACAACGTTTGGGCAGCGGAAACTTTGACAAGCCATAACCTGGGTAAGGAATAGAGATAGAAAATAAACACTAAAAGCGATTGAATAGTGCTATGGAAGCTCTATAAAAGTGCTTTGATTTGGAATTGATTCGTTCAGATAGGGCCAAGTTATTGCCAAAAAACAAGAAAATCGACGTTTTTTAAACATTTGGCCATAACTTGGCCAGTTTTGGGGCTATCCAATCGATTGTTATATCATTGGATAGAGCACTCTTTAAGCTTTCTAAAGACATCTTATTCAAATTTTTAGCTTAAGTTTTAAACAAGTTATGACTTCTCAAATGCCACTGATCGCCCTAAAGTCGTTGCCTTAACGACCTGTTCCATTAATTGTTGGTCAGTTGGGGGCTTACCTTGTTTCGGCTGCTGGAAGCGAATCGTCCAGCTCGCCCTCTTCCCGCTCTTCATATTTCACGCCGGGCCCGTTGTCCGATGCGGCGGCGGTGGCGGCAACCCCACAATTTTGAAGAACAGCCGCATCGCATTGAGCAAAGTCATTGTCTGAACAAAAAAACTTCTCAGATGTTAGCTCTTTTAGTCTGGAAATTTGGAAATTGGAACAAAGCGGCTTCTGATTCACTGGGCTCTTCATCAACCCAAAGCTTTGCCTGTTAAATTCCAGAGGCCTGTTTCACCTTTTCCCGCTTTTCATCGCTTTGAGTTTTGATGCATTTATACTTAGTAGAGCTCGCATTTTTAGGTATTCATAAATTCATAATCGACAAAATGTAGATTATATAAAAATTCGAGTCATACTCTTACAATGCACGCATTTTTGTTTACATTATTTTTCATGCTCTGTTCTAACTTCTAACTTTGCAGACTAGACTAGGGTCGGGTGACTGTGGATATTTGGCTCATGGTTGGTGTGCTTTTTGCCATCTGGCCATCTCCTCTAATTGCTACTTATGGCCACCAATTAAACAATATGACCATTGCCATCAAGCCGTCATAATTACAGTTTTGTTTACTTCCGCTTTTTGTGTCATTTTACAATGTTCACGCTTCAGCTAGTAATATGTGTAGTTTAAGGTTTAACTCTCCAAACAGGACTCTTTAAGCTATGCATTTAGCAGCCAAAGTGCTGCTTTTTGCCTTTTTCGATATTTTCATTTTCGCATAATCATAAAATTCGCGTGCCTGTTTGACCGGTTGCCTGCTGCTCGTCTTTTGCGGCGATCAGCGCTGCTGCGGCCGCTTTCTCTTCTTGCACCAGCATCGAGTCCGAGCAGTCCATGCGCTCGTCGTCCGCAATCACAAGTCGGCCGCCGCCGTCCAGCTCGTCAAATTCGTCGGCCATCGCGCGTCGTGTGCGTTGTGTGTGTTCGGGGGACGGCAATTGGGACTCGTCCGGCGGCGCGCCCAATCGATGCGTTTTGATCAATAAATTTTAATCTGAAAGTGAGTACCTACTAGTTGCGCGATTCGCACGTTTGAAAAACAAAAAATGAAGAAGGCACATGCCGCGCACATTTTAATCTTTCCGTGCGCGCGCGCGCCGACCAATCCATCCATTTTCGCGCGCCGCGTCCGTAATCAATCTTACCGCCCCAAGCCAGTGCGACCAGCAACGCCAAAATTGGGTATGGATGGAGGCTAGTGGCTGGCGTTGGATTAAAATTTTTCGCATTTTTGCGCACCAGACAGCAGACGCCAGTGGCGCGTCGCACCGGATTTGGTGGGCTTTGCTCAAGCTCATGTATCTTCTCCACTGCTTGTGTCCTTTGCCCGCTGTTGCTTCTTCGCTGTGCATTTCTAATTTAAGCGCGTACATATATCGCGTGCGCGAGCACTACCGCGCACGTGTGTGTTGGGACAGCCATTGAGTGGCTGGCGTTAGCCGATTCTAGCATATAGCAGCACTTCGCTGTGTGTTGCGCCTGCGCCTGTTGCCGCTTTGCAGCAGTGCATGTGTTTGCACAGCCCCCAAAATGTGTGCAGAATTGCACATTCCGGTGGCACACGCTTTTAATGATTCGTCGTCGGAATTTTGTTCTCTTTTCGCCTCGTTCGCCCCCATTTCCTGTCCGCCGACCCCACCGACTTCATTTCCGAGCTGTGAGCAGAGTGATCGGTCCCCGGGGGGCGTTCATAAATTATTGGATTTTACAACAGCACTCGCTCGCTAGCGAGATTGGGCGGACACCCGCCGGCGACGATGGGAACAAACTAAACTATGAACGCGACGACAGACGTGTTCGTATTTCACACGCCAATGGAAAAAGGAAGCAATAAAGTGAAAAGCGCTTCTCCCAAAAAGCCCGGGTGTTTGGCCTAGCCAGAGCAAACAGTAAGCTGTAAGCAAGAAAACAGGAAAAGAACATTAATATTTAATGCATGGCATTTGAATTTTAGATAGGTATGCCTAGAGCCTAGAGATGTAGAGATGTATATAGGCGTAGGCGTAATGTAATAGGATAGGTATAATACATAGGTACCTATGTACCTAGTATATAACGAGATAGAGATAGGCAGATACAGATACAGATAGAGGAAATGGCTTGGAAATGGAAATTGGAAAGTGCGATCCTAATCTTTTGTCTGCTGAGACTGTGTTCACTATACTCAGTACTCACTGTTCTGTTTTCTTCGGTTTGTACTTTCTTGTTTCTTGTCCGCTACCCAACAAAATATCAAATTGACAAAATGCCAAATTGACAAAATGTCAAATAGGCCAAAAGGTAACAAAATGTCAAATAGGCTAAAAAGTAACAAAATGTCAAATAGGCTAAAATCCCACAAAATGTCAAATAGGCCAAACAGTAACGAAATGTCAAAATTAAAACAACTTCTTTCTAGATAGGTATATATTCAATTCAAGTAGTTATTCCATTTCACACATTTGGCAAATGAATCCGACTAACTTGCGTTCACGACTCGAAGGAATGATGAATACAAAACGTCGCCGTTTGGAGAATGAAATGGATCAGAGCAGCATAGAAGAAATGCAGAATGATGAAAACATTGATCCGGGAGCGCAAAGTGAAGATACGTCGAGTGACGAAGAGGACGAAGAACTGATCGAGTTCGAACTTGGCACAACTGCAAAAGGAAAACCGTGCCTCTGGCACAAAGGTTTAATTAAGAAAGGATTTATGCATAGTATATGAGAAATTAAGGCTACCGTTATACCAGAACAATGAAACATTATTATCGGTGCTCTCAGCACACCGAAGGTTGCAAGGCAACAGCGAGAACAGCTGAACAAGGAGACAAAGTGATCCGCGGCTACTTGGGCAAAAAAGAACACAATCATTTTGCCAATGAACAATATCTCTTCACAAATATCATTACTGGTCATCCTTTGTACTATCAAGTCATCTTTGACTCATCGTGCTTTAACATCATTACTGGTCATCCTATTATACCATCGATTTGATTGATTTCCCCGTGCTGATATGTTTTTCAATATGATCATCCATAGTCAATTTTATTACTTATCCACAACCTATTTTACTATACAAATTCCGCAATTATGATCATGATCCCCAATCGATTTTAATTCGGCAAATACGCATCAATGGCATTTTGAACAATCTTATCGAGTAAAATTTATCAATAAACTGCATCATGAAGCATTTTATTAACTTTTTCACAAATTAGGAATTTTTAAAGTTAAAAAACGCGATTTTTGACATTTCGTTACTGTTTAGCCTATTTGACATTTTGTGGGATTTTAGCCTATTTGACATTTTGTTACCTTTTAGCCTATTTGACATTTTGTCAATTTGACATTTTGTTATTTTGACATTTTGTTAATTTGACATTTTGTTACTTTTTGGCCTATTTGACATTTTGTCAATTTGGCATTTTGTTGTGGTGCCTTCTTGTCCGTCTGTGACTGTGCGTGCCTTGCCTTGCATTTGTGCGTGCTTGTCTGCTTGTCTTGTGCGTCGCGTTTCCAGTTTCCACTGTCCATTTTCACTTGCTCTTGCTACCTACCTCCATTCGAGAGCGAGAACCGATAAGGCCGAGCAAGTGCTTTGACCCATAGTACGTTTTAAGCCTTTAAGTAGCACACAGATGAGAAGCAGAAGTAGTGCAAACAGGAAGTAACCATAAGACCATAACATAAGGGATAAGGTAAAGAAGATAAAGACCTAAAGAGTAAAGACTACTGACGGACCAGTAGTTGAGTTGAGAAGAGAGAAATAGTATTAGATGGAGAATGCAAGGCAATACAATATGTAGTAGTAAGCAGTGTAATACGAGTAAGTACATATGTATACGCAAAGAAGTGAAATTGAAAAAGAGCAGACAGTGGAGAGAAAAAAGCATGCACAAGTACCACTGCACCACTGCAGCGCGGTACACCCCATTCGGGCCACGGCCATTCGGGCCACGCCATTCGGGCCACCGGCCAAACGGGCCACCGGCCATTCGGGCCACCATTTTATATCCAACTTTCAGATTGATTGGAGCAGTCCAGCAGTGGAAGAGTGGGTAGTACAAATTTCGATCTCCGAAAATACAGCAGATGCACCCGAACATGTAAAAAAATCGAACGTTCGAAGTTCGAACTCGGACAAAAAATTCGAACATGATCGTTGACTGTCTGATAATTGATAAACGTTTTTCCTCACTTATTCTAGGCAAAGTTTGTTACGCAAATTGATTATTGGTTGTTCGTCAGTTCACCGGCCATCACTGATCATTCGCTTGAGTCGCAGAAGTGCACAATGCCCCTCTGGTTTGTCAAAGCGGTGCACATCCCCCATTTTCCAATGGCAATCTTTTGCACAGGAAAGACATTGGCCTGAGCTACACTCGCTATTCGCAGGTGGCGGCTGCCGCGCTGCGCCAGTGCATGAAGACTGCTGGCGCTGCAAAGCAGCAAGCGTCCACGCTGAAGATCGCGCAATGGGAGGCGGGCAAACCGAAGAAGCCGACCGGGGCGTGAGATGGAAAATTGCGCGCAAAGTATTCGATGCATTTTGATGGCTACATTCCGCACACAGTTTTGCGACTCTTGCGCTTGCAACTTAGGTTTGACATATTTATAGTTGCATAATCACCAATCACTTGCATTTTAATTTGTCTTGCAAATTTGGGTTGTGATTCTGCCAGATCATAATAAATTTGTTGCCAATGTCCGCACTTTGATATTCCAACGGCAAATGGAGTCGGCTCAACCTACAACGGGAACCAAGATCAGCATTTTTCCTTTGGCTTAAAATTACCTTTGCCGCCCTGCCACTGTCCTTGGGTCGCACGCTCTGCGGCGACTGAATTAGCTCAACCTACAACGGGAACCAAGATCAGCATTTTTCTCTAAAAACAAATTAACATTGATGTCAATGAAGTATTTTTTTATTTTTTAAATCCACCGGTGTTGTGTGCGAACGGGTGCAGCCAGCGCACAAACTGAATGCTGAGTGAGGGAAGGAAAGTGCCTACCGCTGCCTGGAAAGGAAGTCGATTATTAGTCATCATTGTCGGGATGATTTTTACAGCACAAACTTCCCCAAGCTTCCGGCCGCCAATAGCGGCGCTTCACACCTTACATGCTGCATTGAAAATATAAAATTGAGAATGGGACTAAGGGAGAAGGGATATATGAAAAAGTGGGAACAAAAATTATAAATTAGAGCATATAAAATATCAAATCACTCGAAAGCATGAATGATCAAAATCAACTGTTGGGTAATAGTAGTAGTAGCTGATCAGTGCAAGTGTTGATCTTGCGGAACAACAAGTGATGAACTTTATGCTACTATAATATGTAATACATCGTTGCGCTGATCACCTATTACTAGGTAGTAATACATCTAATACTGTTTTGTTCTTCAATTTAAAAAATTGATCACAACAAAGCATGTCTACAATGATCGACCAGATTTTGAATTCCTCAGCAATTCAGCTCTTCAAAATGCCCCAAGTATGAGCAGAAAATGTTGGCGGCAAGCCAGAATTGATTTCATAAAATATGGGCCTAATTTAAATATTTGGTGGATGAGAGACGGTTTGTGCAGTTTGCATTTTTATTTTTTTATAACATTTTTTAGCCCAAAGACGACGCTCCTCCAGCCCATTGGGGCATTTCCGTCTGCTAGTGGAACAACTGCGTGAGGTGGGTGTGAACAGGCAAACGCGCGCAAAATTGCGAGTCTACGTCTAATTTTAAGTCAATTTGGCTATTTTCGCCACGCCTAGACAAGCTTAAAACTTAAGCCTAGCTAAGCCTAAGCCTATACATCTAGCCTAATAAAGAGTGGCTACCAAAATTGGCCACGGGTTAACATTCAGGAAGTGAGGCTAAATTATCCTCAAACTTTAAACTCTCTCAAGCTGACCATAACCCAAAAACTTATTGATTGGACCCATAAGCTTCAATCATAGTGCAATAGAACTGAAACCAAGATAGGAAGCTAAGCTTTATGCTGCAGAGTTTAGGCTAAGCTTCCGAAGCTTAGGCTAAAACAATCCACTGCCTTATGCACAACCCATGTCTTTTTGGAGTCTGAAATGTTCTCCATCGAATGGTATTTTCAGTTTTTGACAAGCAAAGTTTGGCCAAGTTAAGGCCAAAAGTCTGAAAATAGCGTCCTTTTTGAAGTGTTTTGGCCATAGCTTTGCCAAAAGTAGATCAATCGAAATGCGCTTTTTGGGTTTTTTGTTGGCTATTCAAAGCTCAATTTGTTAAAAATATTATCAAGTCGCCAGCTCCTTTCCTTCCGAAGTTATAACTTTCGTCGCCGAATTGGGTGCACCCACCTGTTTGATGGTCTCGTGCAGTTCAGTGCAACTTTTGTTGCCCAATGTGACCAGAAGTTTGGGCGAATTGTCCCCCTGCTGATGGGGAGTGGTAAGCCATTCGGCCAGCACCGCGATTTTCTTGACGGGGACGTGCTCTTCAAACGTGAGCACCATCATGCGCGGTTCGCGCACCAGGCGTGGATGGTGCATGTTCAACTCGTACAGGTTGCCCAGTTTGGTGGTCAGCGCGTTCAGCGACGAGCACAGTGGAAGTGTGTGCGCCAAAGCGGCCATCGAGTCCGACTTGAACAGACGAGTGATCGGCTCGTTCAGAATGATGTTCACGTTGTACAACAGCGGCCGAATGCAGCGCATGAACAGCAGCACTTGTTGGTCGAAGTATCTGTAAAATAGGGGTTCACTAGTTCGAAAAAACTGTTATAATTTATAAAGGAATAACTATAGAATACTGTCCTCGCCTTCTGAAAATGTACATTCTACAAATTATTCAATTCATTCCGTGTCAAAGTTGGCAAAACCGCAGTAAGATTGCATTTTGTAATTTCAGTTTAGATTGCCCAAACCAACTCATATTATAGCTCGTTCGACGCGTCTCGACGAGCTGAATCGAGTGGTATCAAAAATAGGCAGATCTGATCATTCTGAACAAAGTTATGAATTCTGATTCGCTAGCCTCTACCACCGAACAACGGGTAGATGATATTTGACGTGTCATAACTCATAACTTGGCACAAAATGGTCGGATCGGCCTAATTCTGGAACCATTCGATTCAGCGCGTTAAGACGCGTCGGATGAGCTACAATATGTTGATTTTAAATATTTTACCTGAAAATTCAAAAAGGGTCCCCGTATGGTTTTGCCAATTTTGACACATCATAACTCTGTCAAAACTGCTTACTGCCGCTGAATTTTTGCAGATTCGTACTTAGCTCGTCGAGAGGAATCGAACCGTATTTAGAATGCCCACTTTCGAGCGAGTACAGTAGTCTGTAGTTTTACACAAAAATCAAACCGGAATCTGATGAACTGGAAGTCGACAAAGTTGTCCGGCACAGTGCACTCTGGCAGTGCAAACGGCTGCTCGTTGTTCACGTGCAATTGGGGCTGCGTCTTATCGCGATTGGGATGTGGAATACGACATGCATGTTGCGGATTGGGATTGGGGCGCCTCTTCCAGTCGAAGTCCAATGAGACGAGTTTGCGCCTCCCCTTCATGTGCAGAATGCGCATCGAGAAGGCGCCCATCATGCCCGGAACAAAGCAGGTGCTGTGGATGAGATTGTCGCGTGAAAGCCAGCCCAACACCAGCTCCCAGGTCTCGCCCGGAATGGGCAGATTGTTGCTGAAGAGGGAAAGAGAAATCATTTATAGGCTCTCAAAGCCGGCATTATTCTGCTCAGTGCTCGCTCAAAAAAATCAATAGTCAAACCTGAACTACTATTTTTCAGTTTCCACATTTCCGGCAGTAATATCAGGCTAATTTTTATTACTCGGGGCTTTCGAGGGCCGAAGAATCTATATCCATCCAGTGTCATTTTTGTCTGTCTGACAGCGCAAAACCGTTCCGTGGAGTGACCGTTTAAAAAGCCGTTTGAAACAGAACAACGGTTTTACATTGTCAGACGGTCTAAATTGACAACCGGACAAGTTCAAATGCTTACATTATTTTGCGTTGTTGTTCATTGCCTTGATGAGCGTCTATTTTTGCGATTTTACGCTTCCTAAACAAAATTAAAAGTAAATCTATAAGGTTGTGTTTAAAAACTGAAACCTGCTGTTCTTATTATGCTTTTCATCAACTTCATCAGCACCAATTTTGGTGTTTATTCGCACCATTGCTTGTAAAATAGTCACTTTAAGTTAATGCTGATCCAAATTATCAATAAAATCAAATGATATAACGATTTAATGACAGAGGCTGAAAAAGGGGACCAACGATTATCTAATTATAATTCAGAGTAATTAACAAAGTTGGATTATAAAAACTAAAAAGCGACACCTCGTAATAATAAGTAATATAATATCAAATATCTTATAAGGTTATAATATAAGCCAGAACCTGAACCTAGCACCAAGATAATATATCCTATTGCAAAAATTCACAATGCCAAAAAATTCAAACTCAAAGGTACTCTATACTCTATAAAACAAACCTTAAAAGCATTGACCGTTAAGGTTAAGCCTCTTAAGTTTAGGCTTTTGGCTTTTAGGCTTAAGGGAACTAAACATTTAAAACTTAAAATATAAAACTGTGCAGTCATTATTATACAATAGGTATCATAGTATGAAAGCTTGATTTTTGCTTCTAATTTTTATTTACACAAACGCCCCAAAAGGAGATGGTACAATTCGATTCAGCGCTCGTTGAGACGCTTCGAATGAGCAAAATGCACCTGTGGACTTGCCGGGTTGATCGTGAATAGGCTTCAACTTTATTCTTTTAAAGATAAAGTAATTCAGAGCTATTTAAAAGCCCCTTTTTTAAACCGGGCGCATTTTCTATGATTTGAAACTTGAAGGGATACATCGGTGGATAGGGAAGAACAAAACGATAATTTTTGTTCGTCTTAACTATCGAAAATGATAGAAATGGTTGTTTTGCTCTTCCCTGGTTGCGGAAGTCGCCGGTTCGAGTCCGGTCGGGAAATGTTCCCATTTTTGGTTCCAACTCTAATCTGAAAAAAGGGTCGCCTATTCATAAAATCGATAAATGTTTTCAACTATTTTCAAGCCCATAAAGCCAGACCAAATCTTGGATATTTAAACTTCTGTTTATTTGATCAAGTGTTGTGTGCGAAATTGACAATAGTATAATTTGAGAAATTGTGTGTATTATAATTTGCATAAAATGGTATGAATCGATCGGGGGCGGAGATAATATGCGCATATAGATGCTTTGCCAATAGTAGGTAAATTGGTTGCGAATTGTCATTCAATATATTTCTATACATAAAAAGTGCAGAACGGTGACTGAGGCGAGCGCGAAAGGGTTCACTTTTATTGTGTTGTGAAAAAAATGTGTGTGCTAATGTTAACTGTTAAGTTAATTCTTAATTCCGATTATTCGGGAGGGAGCTACACAACAAGAAGCCTGCGAAAAACAGAGCGGCATAGGCTACCTATATATGTACTTATGTTAGCAGCATTTTTATTCAAATTTCCGTACATTGGGGTGGAAGAGGAGTGAGGCCGACAATGCAAATGTGTGGGAAGTGAATTCGAGAAATGTGGGTTTGGGGGCGCCAAGAAATCGTTTAAATGTTTAAAACAATTAGGTATTTCCATAATTCCATATATAGGTAAATCCATAGAGGAGGCTAGAGGCGTGCATAGACACCATAAACTCTCTGTGTGTTTGGGGAAGAGAAATATGTATAAGTATTGCGCTGATCAGTGATCACCATTTTCAAATTTTTTGTGGCGGTAGATTTGTGATCTATCCATTGGGGGACTATAGAGCAACATATTTATTTTGTTAAGCGAAAAATCAAAATCCGGAACAAACAGGAAGCGATGTGTGCCCATGCCGAGAAGAAAGGCATGGTGGCGCATCGAGTTAGAATCGAATTGTTCGAGTTGAAAACATGAAAACGTGAAAATTTAGTACAAAATGTTAACATCTGTAAAAATTTGTCCAAAGTGCCTTGAACGGTGAGAGAAGAAATAAAATGCACAAAAGCAGAGCATAAAACACGACGACACATTCATGGAACAGGTGCGGTCTAGAAAGTGTTAGGTGGACAAATACATAATGATAGATTCTGCCTCAAGAAAGTAGGAAGGTTTGTGCCGATGGACAGATGGAAATAGAGAGAGAGCGACTAGTCATAGTCAAGAGTCATCACACAGCGACGTCACCACGAATGCGCGCGCATGCCATGTGTGCGTACGGTTTTGTTGTCCACAGGCATGCGCGCTAGAGGGATCACAGCAAAATGTAAACGGCGAATTGGTGGGCAGCAGGTGCACTGCTTGAGGGTGTCATAGAGTTCAGTTAGAAAGTGGCCAGAACAGGAGCGAGACAAAGTACCCCTCACACGGTACCTTCGGGGGGTGGGATTTGGAGAAGGAGGCGTTGAGCAACAACAACAACAAGGGCACACACAACACACAATGGGGGGAGATTGGCGCACACATTTTCCTGCGCAACACGACCAACATGACCATGTGTGGTGGAGACATTATAAGAGGATGGATGATAGCGGATCTGGGGACGACAGAGGAGAGAGCGAAAGTCAGACAGAGAGAGCTAGAGCGAGAGAGGGAGGAGACCAGCAGCAGCTGGGGGACTAGACGAACTCTTTTGTGCCGTAGCGGAGCTGCCATCAGGGACCGAGTGTGAGATTCGCGATTTGTGTGCTCCACAGCTCCACAACTGCCTCTGCTAAGGAGTGCTGCCGGCGGTTGAAGCCGTCGCTGCGCCGCCGCCCCCGAACGCAGTGGTCGTGGTCGCGGGCGCGCTGGACGAGTTGCTCTCGGCACTGGCGATGGCCACCACCACCGTTTCGGCACCGGCACCGATACTTCCACTGTTGCCGCTGCTCTTCTTCTCCTTGCGCTTTCGTCCGCCACCGCCGCCGGGCTGCTGCTCTTCCCCTGGCGCCGCCGCTGTGCTCTTGCGCTTCCGCTGCTGCGCAGTCGGCTTCGTCTGGCCGACCACCAGCTGCTGCTGTTGCGCATGTTCCATCATCAGAAAGGTGTCAAAGCGAAGTGGCTGCACAAAATGAAAAGCGCATGTGTGTGCGTGAACATTGTTCGTTTACAACATTACATTTTGCACGTTTAATGGGCGTGTGAAACTTGTGGACCAATGGAATCAAAAAGGCACCCCAATTTTTGACGTCAGCTGATTAAAAACAAAGCAAATTTTGATTACTTTCGAAAGGTCACTTTTTAAAAGTTGATCATGCCGATCAGTCCTATGTCATAGGTTGATCATTTGAGATCAACATGAGCACTTTGGTCAGTCCTAACAAGCTGATCAATAGATCTCACATCTAAATTTTGGTCACTTTTTGAAAGTTGATCAGACCCATGTCATAAGCTGATCAACATGAGTATTTTGATCAGTCCTATCATAAGTTGATCACTTGATTAACATGTGTGTACTTTGTGATCACACCCATTGGAGCACAAGTTTCTGTTCCCTGTTTTGTTTGCGCTTGTGGCGCGCCCACCTCGTTTGCCTTGCTGACGGGCGCAGACAACGGCGTTTTGCGATGTTGTTGGTGTTCGCCGACCGAGGACGGCGGCGACGTGGAGCTGGCCGGCGTGTAGTGCTGCTGCTGCACACTGGCGGGCGCGTGGAAGTGCCCGTTGAACTGGGCAAAGCCGCCGCCGCCACCCACCGATGACGCAGTGGTCGGCGTGGTCGACGCCGACGTGGAGGAGTCCGCTTGCGCCTGAACTCGCCCAATGTGTACACCACACTCGAAAAATTTGGATTTGGATAAGGCATAATTCGCTACCAAAAGTGGTTGAAAAGCTACCAAATGTTTGCATGAATATTTGACGCTGAATAACTTTGTTCAGAATGGTCAGTTGGGCCTAATTTTGGTACCATTCCATTCAGCTCTTAGAGAGATTCGAATCAGCTATTTATTGGTTTATTGCTGTCCTTGGTGGGGGCACTATTTGGGTTGAAGAAAAATATTTGGTAGCTTTTTCAACCCTATTTTGGGGTAGCCAATTAATCCACTCGCATTTGGTATTGTAGAGAATTAGGGAAGAGCAAAAACGGCAATTTTGTTTGTCTTTTTTGACTGGCTAGTGGGGTCGTTATTTTTCATTTTTTTGTATCTCTAATTATCGATTGCTGGTGGAAAGTTAATCGTTTTTTTGTTCGTCTGCCTCGCTTTGCCTTTTAGTTGAGTTATCGAAAACGATCGCAATTATCGTTTTGCTCTGCCTCAAAGTCCATTTTTATGAGTGCACATCGATCGATAATTGGTGCACAATTTTAGTAATCGATATGCCAATATAGGTTGTGTGCCTGCTGAGGACTTGCTGTTCACAAAATCTTGGTTTAGATATCGCAAGATTCTGGCTAAAATGCGCTTGGCCCATTTATGGCTGGCTGCACACCTGTTGCACTGCTTGTGCCTGAAGCGACGACGAGTCCGCGCTGGACACAATGCCTCCTGCTGTGGCTGCTCTCTGCTGTTGTTGGTAGGAGTGCATTGCGCCGCCATTCTCTGCAGTTGTGCCCGTCGCCGCCGTCGCCATTGAATAGGAGAAGGCCGGAGGCCGAATCGCCGCCGCCACAAACGACAACGACGGCGACGCTGTCGTCCCTGGGGCAGCGCCAGCGGCGATGGTTGAACCGCTCGGCGGACGTTGCTGCTGCTGCTGGTGGTGATGGTGGCCGCCGAGCAGACTGCCAACAGACGCCTTTCGCTCCATTTGCTGCTGCGGTGGTTCAGCGGCGCTGCCGCCGGCACTAATTACTGTGCCACCACTGTTGCTGCTCGGCGTCTGGGGCGTGGGCGTCCGCGACAGTGACGACGACTGCTGGGAGGCGCCACCGCTGCCCGGGTTTTGGTGCTGCAGCAGCTGCTGCTGCTGATGGTTCGATGGTTGATTTGCTCCGCCTCCTCCGCCGTTGCCACCACCGCTTGACGAAGACACTGAACCCCGCTTGGAGGTGCCACTCTTCTTGCCGCCTGAACAACGGATGAATATGACAATTGCTCTAGTAGGCACTACGAACATTTGCGGACCGACATTTGCGGATCCTAAGGTGTAGCCAAGTGGGCTATTTTAACTTAAGCCCAGGCAAGCTTAGCTTAGCTTATGTCTAAGCCTAACTGTAGCCGAGTAGGTTATTTTGACCCTAAGCTTGCAAAATGTTTGATTTTTTGCCTCCGGCCGCAAATGTCGCACCAGCGCTCTGGTAAGCTCTATCAATCTCTCAGGATGGATTATTTTGCAACTCTCCTTCGAGACAACGATAGGGTGCATGTCATTTGGGCGACGAGAGCCTTTGACTAGCGAGCAAGGAATAGAGTTCGAAGAGAGATCCCAATGCCCAAAAGTGATTGGGGATGGATCTATGGTAGCTCTACAAAAGGGCGTTTGGAAGGAATTATTTGATTCAGTTTTGGCCGACCTATGGTCAAAAACCCCAATTCAAACATTTTAACTTGGCCAATTTTTAGGCTATCCCAAGCGATGGATTAGACCATTGAATAGAGAACACATTGGGTGTTACCTGTTACACAAAAGTATTCGATTCTAATTTCTAGCTTAAACCTCAACCGAGTTATGGGACTTGTCAAAGCCCCCATCTCCCAAACGACCTCCTGTGGAAGGATTGCGTTAATTTTGATATTCGCTACCCTCAAAGGTAGTCTTTCAAAAATCGAGTTTTTGGAATTTTTGGCTTTTCGATAAAAAATGTTTTGTTGCCTTTTCCTTTGCAAAACCATTTTTGCAGGCGCCACTCACCAGTCTTGCCAGAGGGCGCAGCACCAGGCGCACAAGGCGTTCCAGTTCCCGCAGATGTCAGCGTCACTGTCGACGAGGAGGAGGAGCCTCCCTTTGCAACGCGCTCCATCACCGAGGCGATCGCGTCCGTCACATTCCGGTCTTGCGCCTCGCTCAGTTTGGAGGGGCTGAACGGCTGGTCGCCCAGCTGCGGCGACCGATCCGGCAACAGGGCCATGTCGGCCGCGTGCCGCTCCTCGGCGCTGACCACCGACGAACAGGCGGTGGTCGCCTTCTCCTGCACAAAAACGCAAATAGCCTTTGGGTCACAAACTGATCAATTTTGTCATCACAGGGACTGGAATTCGCGGGTCACTCCTTTCCAAATCCAAACCCCCAATTAGACCACTTCTTACGTTCTTATTATACTAGAGGCGATCGATTAGATCAATCCAGTAAGTTCAATCTATCACTTCAACAATTCTCTTTGATCGATCAAATAAAATTTTAGATCAGAGATCAATCAATCAAATGATTCAATCAATTAAGATCAAGCCAGTTCGTATTCCATATTACTTCAATTAAATCAATTAGAGAATCCATTTTTGATCATATTCCGATCTAATCGCCCGATTCGAATCGGTTTATCAACTTTGAGAATTTTGCTGACCCCGTTCTTGAACTGGTGTTGCTGCTGCTGTGCCTGCACTGGCTGCATTGGCCGCTGCTGTTGCTGAGCTATTTGTAGCATTCCCTGCACTTGCTGGTTATGATGTTGGAGCTGTTGGTGGTGCATCTGCTGATGTTGCGCTGCCATCATTTGGTGTTGGTGCTGCAGCATTTGCTGCTGTTGGCCGTGCGGATATTGCGGCGGCGGCGCAACTCCTCCCTGAGCATGCTGCTGCTGCTGGTGTTGCATCATCATCTGTTGCTGCTGCTGCTGCTGCGCAGTATAAAAGTTGTGCTGATGTACAGCTTGTTGTTGTTGCTGCTGCTGAGGCTGCTGTTGATTGTGCTGCATTGCAGTGGCCATCTGCTGTGCATGTGCATGTTGGTGATGTTGGTGGTGGTGATGTTGGTGCGCAGTGTGCTGTTGTGGTTGTTGCTGCTGAGAATGCCCTCCAGCCTGTTGCTGCTGGTGGTGTTGATGTTCCCCGTAGCGCATCGGCTCAATGGAGTCTAGGTCGAAGTCGTCCAGCAGCTCGTTGGAGATGCTCGGCACCACCAGGTCGTCCACCAGCCCACTCTCGGCAAAGTCGGACAGTTGCGGGAACACGGCGGCCGCCTGCTGCGCCTGATGTTGTGATGGTGCGTTTTGCTGCTGCGCATGTTGCTGAGCCAATGACGCCGCCGCATTCCTCTGCTGCTGTTGCTGTTGATGGCTGTAGAAGTCGGCCATGTTCATTTGGGCGCCGTGCTGCTGCTGCTGTTGATGCACAGAGCCTGGCCCGCCGTGCGGGGTGCCCGTCCGCGAGCCGTTCGACACGCCACCGGTCGGCGTTGTCTGGGCGCCGCCGCCAGCGCTGAGCGGAGTCCCGTGGCCGCTTCCCTGCTGTTGTTGACCAGCACTTCCTAAAGGCAAACACAATTTTTTCATTTCTGTACACAAGATGATGATGATTTTGCAGAGCCATAATTTGAGAAGCAACAAAAGAATGATTGTCTAAAGGTCTAAACTCCTGGAGCTAAGAATTGATTACAGGAATGACGGAAGCATGGTTAATTCAGTCAGGTTAAGAAATGGCCAAAATCCAAAACCCAAAAATGCAGGGAAATGGGAATTTTTCGAATATTTCAGCCAATGGCCATAGCTTTGCCACTTGAGAGGCTTAGCTGAGACATTTGAAAAGGACCTTCCACGGAGCACTCTGTGCTTTTCAAATAATGGACTTCAGGCTCACACAATCAATCGGTTTTGGTTCAGCATTGGACAGATTAGGTATGTGGCTCACCAAATTCCTGAGGCACTAAGGATTGACTGCGATAAGTACACTTAGGTATTCTGTGCGGCGCTAACCCAACTCATACCAATCCAATGTCATCCCAACTCACCCCAATTGCATTTGTCCCCCTACTCTTGTTAAATTGGATATTATGTTTTGACATGGCATAACTTTGTGTCCAATTTGGTCAGTTCGAGCAACTTCTCCCAACCCTCCTAGTTTGATTCAGCTCGCCGAGCGCTCTCTATCGATTGGTACTACATTCGGCACAACTTTTAGGCTTAAAAAACCCCCTATGAGTGAAGAAAGCTCAAATAGTAATTGGGATGATTTGGGGTTGTGATGAGTTAAGATGATTTGGCGTTGTGATGAGTTGGATGAGTTGAGATGATTTGGGGTTGTGATGAGTTGGATGAGTTGAGATGATTTGGGGTTGTGATGAGTTGGATGAGTTGAGATGATTTGGGGTTGTGATGAGTTGG